>JASAOP010002511.1:0-28526 GCA_030849055.1 Crithidia thermophila | reverse complement strand
TGGACGCGTACACCGCCGGCACCGGCAGGGCCATGCTCGGCGACAGCAGCGCCGCGCACACGCCAGGCAGCTGCTCGACCGCCGCCAGGACGCCAGCGCCGTGCGAGGCGCGGCCGAAGCCCGCCTCGACGTTGCGTGCCAGGTGCTGCATGAAGCACGAGACCCGCTCCGTGAACTCCCGCGACGGTGGCGCAGTGAGCGAGGCAGCGGGGGAGCTCTGCGCCGCAGCCGCCGTGCGCGTGCGTCGTGCGGCGCGGCTGGTGCGGGTCGGGCTCGACTCTCCTACCGCGACGCTGTCTGATGTTCCCGCGGTGTGGGAAAGCGGGCGGGGCTGCACCCAAATGCCAAGCCACGCCGCCGGCACCTCCCCTTCGCCGCCCTTCACCCAACACGCGGTGCAGTAGCGCTGGAAGGCGTAGTAGAAGGCGGTGGGCTGCCGCGCAATGTAGGGCTCGAGGTTGGCCAGGAAGATGCCGATGGGTACGACGTAGTGGTGCACGTCTGCCGCCGCCTCCGCCGCTTCCACCTCCTTCGCGGTCAGCCCAGTCGAAGGCGCGGCATCGGCGGCAGGCGACGCAGCCGTCTTCGCGGGTGGCGAGGCCGGGCGTCGGCGCGAAGGATGGGCGTCGTGCGTGGCCGTCGACGGCTTGCGGCGCGCCACCGCTGCTGCTGCTGCTGCTCCTCCAGATGACGCTGTTGCGCCTGAGGAGAGCTCAGGTGACGCCGGAGACCCTGCGGCGGCTGCGTGGGCAGTTGTGGAGGCGGACGTCGTTGTGCGCGTATTCGGGTGTTCTGCTGCGGCGTGGCGGCGGCGCTCGTGCGACGTGCGGAGTGCCGCAAAGGACTTGTCGGTGAGCCGGCTTGCCTTGCGGTGCACGTGCACGGCGGTGGCGAGCACACATGTCATGTCACGCCAAATGTCGTCCTCGATGCGCGGCATGTCCGTCAGCAGCAACTCACTCAACACGACGGTCTTCTCCCGGCTCGGGAGGTCGATGGAGGTGATGTACCCACACAACACCGACAACGCACTCGAGGAGGAAGTGGTGGTGTCGGCAGAACAACGCGGCGCGTCGTCCACCTTCGACTTTTCTTCTTCGTTCTTCTCCTTCGTGTCGTCTGTGAGGTGGTCCGGCGACGTGGCGATCATGTTGGCGGGTGTGTAGTGGTGGACGACGTGCATGCACTCCTTGTAGTAGCTGAAGAAGCAGGAGAGGAGGAAGTGAATCATGACCTCCCCAACAGGGCACTCCACTACCTCCACGCGGGGCAGCGGCAGTCTGGCGGCGATACGCGCCACCGCCGACATCGCGGCAGCCGCAGCGGCGGCGGCGCCCGCGTCGCGTTGTTGCCCGCTGCCGTCCGTCCCGGCGTTCGGCTGGGGTGCGGGGGCTGCGGACGGCAGGAGAGGCGGGACAGGGGTGAGGGGAGACGCCACGCCGGACGACGTCCCCGAAGGCGGGACCGCACCGCCGTGCACGACATCGACGATCACGTTGCTGTCCAGCGCAGAGCCGCGACCCTCCGCAGCCCCGTCGGACGGCGCCAACGCGTCCCCAGTCAGCGCAGACTGCTGCTCCTGCTGCGGCGGCTGATGCTGTTCGCGTTGCTGCTGCTGCTGGTCCTTTGCCGCCCACTGCGCCTCCTCGGCTGCCTCCTCCTTCTGCACCCGCTCATCGCGCAGGCGGGCCGCCATAAAGTCGAGGCACAGCCGCAGCACGTCTTCACAAATCTCGCGCGAGAAGAGCGCGCAGTACGGAATGATGGCGCGCCGCAGTGGGTCTGCGCTGCCGCCGCGCTGGGCATCCAGTGGGTTCTGCAGGCGGTGCCGCAGCGGACCACGTTCACGACCACCACCTGGTGCTGCGCGGTCCTGACTCGACGCGGCCGCGGTGGTGGCGGCGTTTGCGTTGCTCGCTGCGTCCGCCCAGCGATTGCGGTGCAGGTGATGCCACTCGCCGCTGCCCACGCCGTCGCCGCCGCGCTGCCGCTGTGGACGTGGGGGAGACGACACGTGTGCGACGCGAGGTCCGCCCCACGGTGACGTCCGCGCGGCTTCGGTCCCGGGGCCGTCCTCGCGAGCGTCGTCAGTCGACGGCCGCGGGGTAAAGCGTCGCGCACCAGCAGCGCTCGCCGCCGTCCTGTGTTCCTCCAGCTGCCGCTCCGTCCCTTCCAGTATGGTGACGAAGCCGTGCGGGGTGAGCCGCTCGTGGCGGACCAGGCGCACCGGAGAGGTGGCATCATCATCTTCCGCGGCGTCGGCATGGTGCGGAAAAGGTGCACCGTTGCCCAGCGACGCGAAGGGCTCTGGCGTGGGATGGTCGTACATAATCACAGGCTCTGTGAGCGACGCCGAAGGATTCCGCGCTGCCGCTGTTGTACTGTCCTCGCTGGAGGACCGCGACGCGCGACGAGGCGCAATACCATCACCATCACCACCGCCAGCAGCGCGTGTGGCAGGCGCGTTTGCGGTGGCCGTTGCACCTTCCGCTGCGGCGCTCGCAGGCGCATTCGCCGGGCTTGGGTTCGTGCTGCGAGGTGCCTCCTCCGTGGTGGTGCTGTGAACGCTGCCGTAGCCGTGGCTGTCCAGCACCGTCAGCACCTCATCGAGCATGCGCTGTGTCCCGGTGCCGAAGGAGTTCAGCGAGAAGCGCACCTCCTCCCCATCACGCCCGCGCTGCCCGTTGACCGGCACCACGTGATGGCGGTGGCACTGGTGCCCGTTCCAGCAGAAGGTGTTGCGTGTGGCGTCGTAGTAGTTGCACTGGGTCGCCATCGCCTGCACGTGCTGCGGGGCCGCTGAGTTGCGGGTGAAGCGGTCGGTGACCAGCGGCGCGTCGCTGCGGCAGTTCTGGAAAAGGCTGAGGAAGTTCACGAGTTGACCGTGAAGGGTCTCGTGCTGCGCGGCAAAGGCGCGGCGGCGGCGGCGGCGCTGCTCTCGCAACGTCCCCTGCGCCTCCGCCGTGTTCGCCGCGCGGCTCTTTTCCTCCGCGGCCTGCCGCTCCCACACCTCCTGCGCCGCCGTCACTTCCGCAATGACCTTCTTCACCGCGGCGACGATGACGGCGGGCAGCTTCGTCAGGGCGAGCGCCTCGATCAGCACCACACTGCGCAGCTGCGACAGCAGCACGCCCATGTACTCCAGCAGCACAACGTTGCGCTGCGTGTCCGACAGGACGCGGTCAAGCATGTAGGCGAGCAGGTGCGGCTGCTCCGGCGCTTTCGTGGCCGTCCACAGCGTCCAGAGAAACTTGCACGCGCGCTTGCGCATGAGGCGGTGCCCGGTCTCGCTCAACGCGCTGAGCGGGAAGACGCCGCCGGTGACGATGTCGCACAGCCACGGCAGGGCCCGCTCCCACAAGTGCACCGTCGGGAAGTGTGCACGCGCGCGGGCCGCCGCCGCCGCCGTCGGAGTCAGCCGCGCCAGCAAACGCGCCTGCCGCTCCGCGTCGCTGCTGCTGCCGTCGCGCGCACTACGGCCACGCAGTGCCGCCGCCTCCCACATGTGGTTCGACTGCGTGGCCCACCGGTTGTCTGTGTGAAGGTTGACCATGTCCATGGGCGCATCGGCGGCCCGTCCCGCGCGGCGCTGCAGCGGCGCCTGCGTGGAGGTATTGGCAGCGGAATACGCGGCGGACTGGTGGAAGCGGTGCAGCTCCTCGTCCATGAGGCGCCGCCGCTCATCGAGCCAGGCGGAGATCTCCGGGTTGGGAAACGGGTCGGAGAAGGGGTCGGGGCGGCGGAGAGCACCCCGCACATCGGCAGCCTCCTCGCCCTCCTCGCTGTTCTCGTCAGCCTCCGCGGCGGCGGCAGCAGCGCTCACTTCCACCTCTTCTTCCTTCTCCTGCGTCTCCGATGCGGCCTGCGCACGTCGGGCGTACGTGATGAGCTTGCTTAGGCGGATGCAGCCCACCGTGTCGGACTTAAGCTGCGACATCAGCTCGACGGCAGAGACGTACATGTGCGGCAGCATCGGGAAGCCCGGGAGCCGCGGCCACACATCCAGCACGCAGTAGAGAAGAGCCTCCACCACCACCTGGTGCTGCCCGCGCGCGCGGCTGTCGCTGCCCTCCAGGTAGTTCATCAGCAGCACGCCCATGTACACAAGGCAGCGCCGCAGCTCGCCCTGCGTGGCCGCCACGGCTCGCGATGCCGCCGCTGCCGCCGCCGCCTTCCGCGCCCGCTCGGCGTCGCTGTCGGAAGCGCGGAAGGGCCGGTCGAGCGTCGTCGTCGCGCCGGTGCCGAGGAAGAGGCGGGAGAGCAAGATGAGCATCTGCGCCGCGTACGAGAGCGTCCGCGACAGCTCATGCGGGTCGACCTCCTGCGCGCTGGAGAGGCCGCCGTTGTTGTTGCTGTTGTTGCCGGCGCTGACGGCGTCGAGCACCGCCAGCGTCCACAACACGCGATGCACGGCGGCGAAGTCGATGTCGGCCAGGCACGCCTCCACGTTGCGGATGACGGGCAGCCGCATCGACACGAGCTGGCGGGGCTTGAAGTCGAACCACGGGCAGGACGCGAAGGGGTCGAGGGCCCCCGGCAGCGCCGTGCTGCCGCTGCTGCCGCCGTCCGGCTGGCGCGCCTCCGCCCTCGCCAAGGCCCGCTGCGCCCGCCGCGCCGCCACGATCTCGTCGAGCGCCCTGCCGTAATTCTCCGGCTCGCTCTCGCGGAGGTCGGCGGTGGTGCGGCGGCACTGCTCCATCGTCACGGCATCCGCGAAGACACCGCGCACGGCGTCGTCGAAGGCGGTGGTGAGTTCGCCGTGCAGGCCCCGCACGAGGGCGGCGATGTTGAGCGGCAGGACGGCACGCACGCGGCTGTCGCGGCGGAAGACGGAGAAGGCGATGTTCGGGATGGCCTGCTCGAGGGCGCTGCGGCGGCCGTTGAAGAGGGACATAAACGTCCACTGCTGCAACGCCTTCGCCGGGTTGACGGGGGAAAAGAGCGGCGGTGTCGCCGGACCCGCCACCGCAGCAGCAGCAGCAACAAAAGCAGCATCCGTGCTCGCTACCGCAGCAGTCGCGCCTGTCGCAGCACCACCAGAGTCCCCCGCACCGGCGGCTCCGGCGGCGTTGTGAAGAGTGCTCCGAGCCGCGTCGTAATGCGCCGCCGAGGCTGCCGTGCTGTCACCGCTCGTCACGGCCACCCCCACATCGCTCAGCTGCACCGGCACGCCAGCCGGAGTGCGCTGCAGCGTCGGGGTGATGATCGAAGACGAGGAGGATGCGGAGCTGACCAGTGAGCCGCGGGAGTTTGCCATCCGGTCGGCCTCCCGCACCTCCACCGCGACCTCTTCCAGCCCAGAGGCCGGCACCGCGGCGGCATCGTCAAGCACAAAAGCCGAGGCAAACTGCGAGGAGGTCGGGAAGGTCTGTGCTCGGCCAGCCCCCGCAGCCACGGTGGAAGTGGGAGCCGGAGACGATGCCGAGGTGGCCGCCGCAGCAGCGGTGTTGCGCACGCTTCCTCCCAACGGCACCGTGTGGGCCGTCGCCGCACCCGAAGTGGGAGAAGCTGAAGCAGTGCCAGCGTCTGACAAGAGCGTGGTGCCGCTGCTGCTGGCCCCGGTGGTGGCCTCCCGCCACGCGTCGGCCGTCATCCACGCAATGGACGGGTCGCTCACGTAGTTGCGGCTGTCCTGCAGCAGCGACTGCATCAGCTGATCCCCCGCCGTGGCGTGCGGGGAGGCAGGCAATCCGAAAGGGCCCGCCGCAGCTGTGGGTGCGATGCCAGCGGCGCTGACCGGCGTGTGGAGCGCCGGGGCACTGGTCGTAGCCTCCGCCCCCGCTGCGGCTGCTGCGGATGAGGCGGATATGGCAGGTGCGGGGGTGTCGCTCACGGCGGCCCCCGCCTCCGTGCTGCGGTCGTACAAGGACAGAAGGGAGCTCGACACCGCCGCGTGCGCGCTGCTGCCACCGCTGCCGCTGCCGCTGCCGCCGCGCAGGCTGCGCAACAGTCCGGGCACCTCCGCAGCGTTCAGCGGGGCCTGTACCACCATTGTATCCACCATGCATTGCAGCAGATCGCCAAAGAGGACGCGCCACCGCTGCGCTTCGCCATCGCGGCGCTGCAGCGCGTTCACGACGCCGCCGAACGCGCCGGCGGAGTTGCCGCTGCTGCCGTTGTTGTTGGCCGTCGTGTACCGCCACGCCTCGAAGAGCTGCCGCAGAAAGACACCATCGCCCATGCTCAGCGGGCGTGGCACGTTCAAGATGGATTCTTCTGTCGCACCTAAGAAGGTGAGTCGGATCGGACCGTGCCTGGAAGTCGCTGCAGCAGAGCCGGACCCAGCTGTCGGTGCGGCGCTGCTGGGGCTTGCCGTGTCACCCTGCAGCAAACGTACCAGCTCCTGCCCGCGGAACACGGCGTTGCTGTGTCGACGCTGCAGCCTCCGTGCGTACCTTGCCCTTGTTTCCATGATTCCTCCCTCCTCCTCCTCCTCCGCTGCCTCTGCGTCGTCCTTCGGGCTGTGCAGGTAGTACAGGCCGCGGGTGGAGTAGTAGAGCACGGACATCACCGTCCCGCGCAGCAGCCCCTCCAGCGTCGAGGACGGCTGCGTGTTGCGCAGGTAGTCGCCAAAGAGGCGTGGGTACAAACACTGCGCCACCACCACCTGCACATAGCTCATCAGCGAGCTCTCGCCGTCGGGAATGCCCTGCTCCAACAGCCGCATCGACGAGCCCTGCACCGTCAGCGGCACCTGGCAGCCCATGAGCCCCCACAGCTCCTCCAGAACTTTATGAAACGACTCCACGGTGCCGTGCAACACCTCGATCATGCGCTGCACACCCTCCTGCCGCTCCAGGTTGTGCCGCGTGAGGCGTGGCCCGCGCCGCTGCCCGGTCCAGTCCATCACGGAGAAGAGCGCAAAGAAGTTGTTGAAGGTGCGGCACAGCTCCGTGGCACGCACCAGCAGCAGCATCGCCTCCCTGCGAGACGCCGGCAGCAGCGGCTTCGTGTGGGGCGCGCCGTCGGTGTGCGGGTTGGCGTTCACCTCCCCACTGTCGCTGTTCTCACTGTCCTCCTCATTGCGGTGTACATTATTTTCGTGCGTGGCGGGGTTCGATTGAGACGGTGTTGCGGTTCCTGTCGCGGTGCCGGTGTACGAGGACGCTAGAAACGGCCTCGGCCGACCCAGCGCAGCACGCCGCACGGACTGCGTAAACTGCCGAACGTTGCGGCCCAGCTGCGCCAGCTCGTGCTGCAAGGCGGGGCGGAAGGCCTCTTTAAAAATATCGAAGGGTTGCAGCACTTCCGTCAACACGCGGCTCATGTCCCGGGCGGAGATCTGAAGAGTTTTGTAACTTGCCTCCTCCCGCTTCAGGTGGAGGCGGCACAGCTCGGCCAGGCGGACCAGGCACGCGTCCACCGTCGACGAAGACGTGAGAGCAGATGCAGACTGCGGTGGTGGTGCACTTGGGGCAGAGGTGGCGGAGGCGGAGTTGCTTGGATTGGGTGGTGAGTCAGCGGCAGGAGGTGCCGCGATGCCGTCGTCCGCACCTCGCACAGGTGCGCGCGAGGCTAGCAGCAGCCGGAGCAGCGTGTTGTAGGCAGGGCTGCCGCGACATACCAGGTGATTGCGCTGGCGTCGCACCTCGTCCACTTGATTGCCTTTCTCCTCCTCTTCCTCCTCTGGTCGGTTGCGGTCTGCTGCGGCCTCCTTCTCCGTCGCTGCGGCGCGGCCGAGCTGCTTCTTCTCCTCGTCCTCCCACAGGGTACTAATGTCCGTCAGCGCTGCCGTGTTGAGCGCGGGGGCGACTGTCAGCGTCTGCAGCACCGCCGATATCCACTGCCGCCGCTTGCGAAACACGCCGTGCGTTGCCTGATGTACCGTCATGGCCTCCACAAACTCCGGCAGCACGAGGCGAATGCACGCGTGGTTGGCGTAGGCGTCCTCGTTGGGAATGTACCGCACGAGCAGCGACGGTGGTGGGCGCTCGGTGACCAGCGGACCTGCCGTGAGCCCATTCGTGGTGGGTGTGTCGCGAGCAGCGTCGGGCGGCGGCGATGGCAGCTGTGACACGTGTACGTCTCGTCGCTGCACGTTGGGCAGCCCCGTCTCCTCAAGCATGTCCAACGCAAACACAAGTCGCGGCTCGGCTGTTTCGGCTGCGCGTGAGGATGGAGAAGAGGAAGAAACACCATTGCGAGAAGGCGTGATGCAACAGTCCGGCTCTACGGTGGTCGTCGATGGGTCATTGCCGGCGCTCGCATTGCCGCCCTCCACAGCGGTACGAAGCATCGAGGACGGCTGCTGGTACGACGCAGCTGGCCAGCGCCGGCGGGCGATCACCAGCACCGTGTTCAGCAGCCCGAGCTCCGTGAAGAGCGGCACCATATCACGCACGTTGAAGTGCACGCAGGCAGAGAAGAGCCGCAGCGCGGCCGCGGCGAGGGGGCCGTAGCGGGTCTGGTGCACGAGCTGGTGGAGCAGCGTGAAGAGGTCGCACTGAGGCTTGGGCAGCGAAGGCTGCAGCCGCAGCTCACGGTGGGAGTGTCCGTGCGCACGCGCCTCCGCCGCCGTGGTGTCCGATGCACCTTCGCGAGATGATGGAGACGGCGCCTGCACCGTTGTGCTGACCGCGTCTCGGCTCTCCGCGGACGCCGCAGCAGGAGCATCATTCATCCCTGCATCTGCCGTGGCAGCAGCGGCGGCAGCCGGGGCGGCGAAGAGAATGCCCATCGGGTTCACCGAGAGGTGGGCGTTGCGCACGAGCATGCGCAGCACGTCCAGGCAGGTCAGAATGGCGTCGTACGCCTTCGTTGTGAGCACCGGCATGGCAGCCTCCTGCTGGCGGCGCAGGGCGTCGAGGCGGGCGGCGGCGGCCCTCCGCGTAGCACGGCGGCGCAGTCGTGGATGCCGCTCCGCCGCTGCGGGCTCGCCGTTGTTGTTGTTGTTGTTGTTGTTGTTCGCGTGCGACGTGGCGCTTCCGTCCGCGCTGCCGGGGCCGTCGCTCTCGTCTTCGCTGTCGCTCATCACGTACGCCTCGTAGTTCATGCCGCTCGTCGACCCCTCCGCCTCCTCATTGGCGTTATTTCCTCCGGCCACCGCCGTGGCAGCAGTGGTGGCGCCGGTGGCTGCCGATGTCGGGTGGGCTTCGTCCTCGTCCTGCGACGACGATGGGTGGCGGGGAGAGGTGCTGCCATTTCCATTCACATGCTCGGACGGCGTTGAGAAAGTGGAGTGGGACGAGGAGGGCTCCTGCGCTTCCTCGTTGTCCTCCGGGGGTGGCCGAGCTCGGGGCAGCCCGGTCGTTTCGTCAGCGCCGGCTGAAGCATCTCCGTTAGTGGGCTCTAAAGAACCCGCAGTGGCAGCAGCAGCAGCGGTGGTGGCCGCGGTAGCCTTGGCAGGCACCGCCAGCACCGGTGGCATCGGGGGAAGGTAAAAGCGGAGGCAGCGCGCCACTGCCGCGACGAGACGTCCGTTCAGCTCCGCCACGATCATCTCCCGTCGGTTGAGCAGGGCAAGGGTGCGGGTGACGAGGGCGGGATAAAATGTCGGGTACTCCGTCAAAACGTGCAGGAGCTGCGTCACCATCGTCCGCCCGCGCGTCGACACGCGGAAGCCCATCGGCTGCGTGACGTAGTCGTCGACGAGCAGCGCGTACTGCCAGTGCTCGGCGTAGCTGGAAAACTCCTCTCGCTGAAAGCGCAGCCGCGACGGCACCGTGGCGTTGACGATGGACCAAATGATGTTGTTCTCCGGCGCAATCGAGGCAACCGTGTTGACGGTCGACTGCACGACGCGGATGGAGAACCAAAACTTGGACAGGTCAGCGATGGTGCCGACCAACGAGGCGTAGAGGCGGCGCGCCTGCTCCTGCAGCTCCGCTAGCCGCGTCCGTCGACCCTCCACAGCAGCAGCAGTAGCAGCGGCGGTGGTGGTGGTAGCTGAAGTCCCATCATCATCGTCGACGTGGCGTGCACGCGTCGTCGCTGCCTCCTCGTTCAACGCCCTCTCGTCCTCTGGCGATGCGGCAGTCGAGGCGGAAGGCGCAGAGGGGAAGAGCGAGTCCAGCAGGGAGGCCTTCAGCCACGCCTCCTGGTCGTCCTCCAGAATCTCCCGCGCCAGCGGCGCACACGACCACAGCTGACGAAAAAAGTCCAGCGCACGCGTTGAGTCCACGCTGGTGCGCGACGGGTTGTCAAGTAGCTGGTAGGCCAGCAGCCGGCAGCGCGCCCACCACAGCAGCAGCTCCGGCGACTCGGCACACTCCTTCATGCTCTCGAGACAGATGCGGCTCGCGTCTTCGGTTTTGTAAGCCGAGTTGTGATCGCCCCCGGCTGGCCGCGCCTCCTCACCGGTCCGCCCATCACTACCGCGCGCCGGCTGCGGCTGCGACTGCTGCTGCTGCTGCTGCTGCTGAGGCGTCAGCAGATGGGAGTGGCCGGGCCCCGACGCCGCGCCGCCCTGCGCCCTGCCGCGGAGGCTCATCGAGATGCTGTTCAGGACGGCATCCACGTGGCTCACGAAGCTCTGCGCTGTTATCGCAGCGGGGGCCGGCCGTGTCGGGTCGAAGTCGATGTGGGGAGCCCTGGCGGCGCGCTGCTCGAGTGGGATGCCGAGTCCGACGGGCTGCCCCGGATTGCCGAGGGCGAGCAGCGGTCGCGACTGCGGTGCCCGGCTGCCTGCCGTGGCGGACGTGGACGAGGAAGAGGAGCTGTCCGAGTCGCCGACGGCGTGGGTGGGCAGGCGCAGCTGCGGCAGCGAGCGGCGGGGACGCGGCGCCGATGCGAGCGTCGATGCCGCAGCAGTGTCATTGGGGGGAGTGGTGCACGCCGCGGCGTGCTCGTTGACGAGGCGGCGGATATCCGTCACGACGTCACGGTACTCCTCCCACGCTGCCCGCAAAATATCCTGCAGCGACGGGGTGTTGCCCCAGCCCTCGGCGATCAGGCGGAAGACGGGCATGCTGCACTGCACCTTCCGCGGCAGGTCCCGCAGGACCGTGTTCAGCAGCAGCCCCAGGTAGACAGTGGACGGGTCCTTGCAGAAGACGAGACGCGCCGTGCAGCCGGAGACGGCGGCGTTGGGCGGGCGCGAGCAGCGGTACGGCGCACTGGTCGCCGCGATCAGCGTCAGCACCGTTTTGATGTCGCGATAGCCTTTCTGCATGTCGGACATGGGCATCCGGGCATCCGCGACGTCGCCAGCCGCCACGGTATCCGTCTCCGCGCTCTCCTCCCTGCCCATCAGCGTCAGCAGTGGGCGTCCGCAGTTGTTTTCGTACCGCAGCACCGGCTTCGCCATCACCGCCCACCACCGCGTCATGGCACTCACCCGGTAGTCGCTCAGCGGGGCAAGCGGGTTGGAGTCCATCAGGTGAAAGAGCACCGGGTCGTGCAGCATCGCGGACATGATGGCCGGCACCACCTTCACCTCCCACCGCGGGTCACGCAGCAGCCGCGTGTACTGCGACACCAGCGGGGCGTAGCAGACGGGCGGCAGCACCCGTGCGGCATCGCGCAGCTGCGACTCGCCGCGGTACGGTGACGCATTCGCCTCGTCCTCCGTCAAGTCGACCTGCGAGACGCGCCACTCCCGCCCGTTGGCCTCAAAGCGGAGACCGACGCCGAAACCGTCAAGGGCGGCCGCGTCCTGGTCCACGTTCCATGGCAGGCCGGACTGCCGCCCATCCGCGCCAAACGTCTCCAACAGATCTGCCAGAACCTGCGGATCCATTGGGGGCTGTCTTTGTTTTTGTTTGTGTGTTTTCTTTTTTTGTTTGTTTGTTTGTTTTGCGAATTGTGATGGTGCTTCTGTTAGTGTTAAGTTATGTTCTTCTTTTTTTTTTTTCAATCAAGTGTGCTTGGAGTTCTCTTTTCCTTTCTTTCGCTACGTTGTTGGATTCACGAGCTAGCTGGAGGAGACACGTATAAAGAAAAGCAGAGCCGAGAAGAATCAACAACGAGTAAAAATAATAAAAAAAGTGCTGCAAAATAGAAGCCGATAGTCTGCTGGAAAATCTGGCGAGAAGCAGAAAAAAAAACTCAAAAGCACAAAAAATCAAAAGCAATTGGAAACCCTGATGAAAAAAAAAAAAAGAGAGATTCTGTTGCAAAACACTTTTGTATTTTTTTTTTTAACGCGCGCCAGTAAAAAAAAAAAAGTAAAGGTAATCGAGCAGAGGGAAAATGGCAATAAGACTTCTTTCGAAGCAAATCAAGAAAAAAAATTTTTTTGAGGTTTTGTTCGACAAGAAATAGCAAAAAGGCAGAAAAAAATGCAACGCAATGCTTAACAGATATCTCTTTTTTTTTTTTCTCCTCCCGTGTTTAAAATCAACCCAAAAAAAGTAGAAACAGCTAAACTGTCAATTCGAAATCACGCAGATCACCACCAAAGCTCACAAGCAATTCAACGAACAGATGTATCCGAAAAAAACTCACCGAAGAGAATTGTTGTTACCATAAACAAATAAAAATGAAACTACTCACAACCCTGACACAGATAGACACGACGTATAATAGTGAAAACAGAGGCTCAGGTGTCGAAACTTCAACAACCCGTCGAGAATCACAGGACCGGCTGTTAATAACTTGAGAAAAACTTGACTGATGTTTTTGTTTTTTGTGGAGATAACAGAAAAGGGATCAAAGAGTCACAAAAGTCGAAAAAAAAAAACGATTCTATGACAATAACTATCGTTCTTTCTGAGAAAAAAGCGTACTTTTTAGAGTCAAGTTTTTTTTCTTTGCCGTATTTACGTCTTTCTTTCCTTTCTTTTCTTTTTTTTTTTTGAAAATGAAGTACAGTCTGTAACGCCACAGATCAGCACCTGAAAAATAATAATAATAGAAGAAAAAAAGAGATATATAGAAGAAGTGATATACAAGAAAGAGGATCAAGCTACAACTAAAGGGACTGGCTCGCAGCCAGACCAACAAAAGAGGAAAAAATAGAAAGAGAAGTCTCTCTTTTTTTTTTTACTTTTCTCTGCGTATGCATTTTTTTTGTATCGTAAAAGGTTCAACAAGACACCAGAAAGAAAAGAGTGCCAACCGAAGAAGCAGAAGTGATATGGGGAAAAAAAGAGTGGTTTTGTTCAACCAAATGTGTTGCATTGAGATAGTGGAAAGGAAAGTGAGAAACAGGAGCAGGATAATGGGAGAGAACAACAATTACTGACTTGAAGATGCAGTGCTTATTACACATCGAAGCCTATGGGCCCCATCAAGCCACGGCTGCAACTACCCTCAAGTAGAGAAAAAAAAAAGGTTGACGCACTTTCCACTAAAAAATTTACACGCCAGGAAAGAAAAAGCTGAAGAGACGCGCGCCACAGAAGTACCGTAATGTTTCCCTTACTGAGGACAAGAAAGTGTTGTTACCATGAACATGGGGTGAGATGTGTTGTACACTTGGCACCACAGGCTTCTTTTCTCGTTCCCTTGCCGTAAACTGCACCGGGGTTTCCTTTTTTTAACCATCGAAGCAGTGAAAGAAATCGACCGCTTACTCTGCAACCACAACTTTTGTTTGTTCTCTTTTCTTTTTCTTCTTTTTTAGGGGTAGCCAACAGGTCTTAATGATTGAAAACATTTCTCAGATTCGATGCACAAGCTGCATTTTGTATTCTGACCAACAAGCATCAACGACCTCGTCACTTATTAAACCGCTAAATAAAAAGTGAAAAAAGACACAAGCGCTTCTTTTTTTTTTTTTTTCAGGTGCCGTATCAAACAACTCGGCACAAACGTTCAGTCGTCGAAGTGCGCCAAGCCACAACGAAGCCTTGCCATCTGCCGTACGACATCACTATCGCTTCACGACTTGTTGCAATGCACAACATTGGCGAAAGCAAACCTACAGAGCCGTCGATAAATTAAACCAGTCTTTCTCATTTACAAATAAAACTCAAAGGAAAAAAAAGCTGCAACTTACCCCTCAACCACCACTTTACACCAACAAAAAAAAAGTTTTGAAATACCGGCAGAAGTAACCAGCAAGCTACTCTGCGCTATCCAATAACAACCAATTTCAATAAACCTATCGAATCCTCACAACAATTTCGCATCTGCACAATACTTCATTTTTTCTCCCTTTTCCCCGCCCATTCCAACTTTCAACCATCTTCCTCCAACAGCAACAACAACACCAGATCTATGTACTCACCCCTGCTCCGCTATTCATAAAAAATGGTCCGTTGTTATTTTTTTCCTTACTTACGCGTCATCAGGGCAGGCAGGGGCTGCTCCAGGTAGTTGATCGATAGATCCTCGAGGTGGTCGTCCAGGTCGGCGATGCGGTAGTGCGCGAAGGCGTCGAGCGCGTTCGAGACCGTCTCCATCACCCCTTCCTCCGTCACCGTCGCCTCGGGGGCAAGCGTGTCGGAGTTCCACCGACCAAACGTCATCAGCTCGTCCGCGGCGGCCTGCGAAGGCAGCGGGATCGTCTTCTCGGGATTGCAGCGGTCCGCCGTCAGCGCCGTGATGGCCAGCCCGTTCGGCGGCGACGTGAGGCACTCGTTGTTGATGAACCACACGAGCAGCTTCGTCTGCGACGGCATCCGAGACTGCAGGGCGTCGAGCATCTTCTTCGTGATGGGCGACACCTTGTTGTCCATGAGGCGCTCATTCGCAAGGTAGACGCCCAGCAGTGACTGCCCGGTGGTCTTGGCGGCGTACTGCACATGGGCGTAGGCCACCTCCAGCATCGGGTGCGGGGCCGTCATGGGGAGGGTGTGGAAGAGCGGCACGGCGTCGGCGATGAAGCAGCTGCTGCTGCTCGGGCTTGTGCCGTTGCTGCTGCTGCCCGCACCAGCGGAGTGGCCGCTCTGGCCGCCATTGTTGCCGCCCGCCGCCGCGGAGGCGGAGTCGTCGTTCAGGCGCTTGCCCACCAACATGCCCATCACCGGCTGCGTGGGGTACTTGTAGCAGTGCAGCAGCGCCTTCGTGTAGGCCTCCGGGGACGCCACAATACCAGCGGAAGAGGACATCTTGAGAAGTGGACTCTACTTTTTTCGGAACAAGCGAGAGAAAGAAGAATAGAGCGTTATAGAAAAATCGAAATGTAAAAGAATGAGGGAATATCAACACAAAATGCTGGTTTACTTCAAAACAAGAGAAAATGAAATGTTGAAAGCAAAGGAGGTGAATCAAAAAAAAAAAGGGAAGTAGGGTAAAAGAAAGTAAGGGGGATGGAAAAAGAGGCAGATACAAAACAGCACAAACTGCGCCTTTAAAAAAAAAAACCACTTTCGAAAAGAAAAAAAAGGTGATAAAGTAGTAGCTCAACGAGAGCAGACAAAAGAAACTCGTACGCTAAACTCTGTCGACTCTCTGCGTAGCTTTCACAGGAGCAGATGCCTCTGCTGAGCAACTTGCGAGGCTACGGATGGAGGTTGAGGTTTAATACATATTGGTTTCAGAAAGTACCCGAAGAGCCAAACCTTGTCGTAAAAACTGTCTTGGATGACGTAACAATCTGGTCCACTGCTTAGATAATGCTTTTTCGTTTGTTTGGTTGGTATGACAAATGCTTGAAGGAGCGGAAATGCGTTACATGAGAAAAGAAGATGCTGTCAAACAGATCATGTTTTTCATTCAAGGTTTTGTTTCACGAGCTGACAACCCTCATTCCTATTTACATCGAGCAAGGAAAGGAAGAAAAAAGAAAAACATTACAGAGATCACGATGCGGCGGTGCTCGTCTTGGCTGTCGACGTCTTCTTGAAGGCGTCCGCCCGCGAGGCGCCGGCGTTCATCGTCCGTGCGCGATTCAGCACATCCGCCTTGCCCGTCGTGAAGAGCGCGTGCGCGCCGGCGACGTTGAAGTCCTGCGCCGTCAACGTCACAAAGTCGACCTGCCGCAGTGGTGCCACACGCGCCGGGTGACTCATCAGAATCGCCAACAGCTTCTTCCAGTAGGACGACTCTCCGACGTTGTTCTTGTTGCTCGCCGCAGCTGCAGCGGCTGACGTCGAGCCACCAGCACGACTCTTGAAAGGTCCCCCGGCGGCGGCGGCGGTGGTGGCGGCCGAGGTCCCGCCGTAGAGGCGCGGCGGCTCCTTCTCCTCTGCGATTGGGTTGCCGTGCAGCGTCAGCACCGTCAAGAAGGGCAGCGGGGCAATTTGCAGCTCCACGACGCGCCAGTCCGCAATGGCGTTGTCGTGCAGCTTTAAGTTCTGCAGCGGCAGCATGCGCAGATCGGGCAGCGTGGCGATGCGGTTTTGGCTGAGGTCGAGGGTGTGGAGGGTGAGGAGGCTGTTGGCGATCAGACGGCGGAGAACGGGCACGAGTTGGTCAAGCTTCGACTGCAGCTGGCAGCCCGAGATGCGCACGCACGAGGCGTCGTAGCGAGTGACCCGCGCGTTTGTGCCGTTGGCCCCGGTCGCCCCTTTCCTCTTGCCACCCTTGCCCCCTCCGCTCGGCATGCCCCAGTCGTCGCCGTCCGCCGCACCGTCGCCCCCGCCTCCGCCACCGCCGGCCTCGTCGTGCTGAAAGACGGAGAGGCGGTGGCGGTTGTCGTTGAACTCGTACGCCTCCTCCTCGCCCTGCTTGTTCTTGGCCTTGATGAGCGTCCGCGCTCCGTTCGTCTGCCCCGCCATGGAGGGGTCGTTGTTTTGGTTCAAGAAGACGCCCTGGGCAAAACGCGGGTCGGCGGCCACGCGGGGCGGCTTTGCCACGTGGATGTTGCCGGACGCGGGCGTCAACCGAAGCAGCAGCGACGGCTCCTGCGCGTCGAGGAAGGAGTAGTCGAGCAGGGCCCACGACGTGTTGACAGAGTTCACGCGAGAGGCGGAGACGCCGTAGAAGGCCTCCACCGCCTTGTACACCTGCTCCGCCTGCGGGGAGAGAGGGCTCTGGTTTTTCACGCCACGAGGAGGGTTTGCGCCACCCGCCGCACCATTCTTTCGCTCCGACAGCCTCAGCTGCTGTTGCTGTTGAAGCGTGCCCTCGCGCATGGGGGGTGCGCGGGACACCATTTCAGGCAACGACAGCATTGTCCGCTGGATGGTCACAATGAGGCCATCGTCGAAGTACATCTTGTCGCGGAAGAGGAGGTACTCGCGGCCCCAGACAACCGTGACGCAGCTTAGCGGCTGGTTGCGCTCCGTAAACTGCGTGCCCAGCTGCTCGTACGCCTCCTGCAGCGTCTGCGGGGCAGCTGGCGGCGGCAGTACCTCGTCCTCCTGAAGAATGTCCTTGCGCAGCTGCACGTCCAGCTCTACTGGGGCGATGTGCGTCACGTTCTTGCCGCTGCTGATCCAGTGCAAGAGCTCGAAAAAGCGGAAGGAGACGAGCATGCGGCCCTCCACGATGTCCACTGCCTCCTCATAGGGCATCAAGTCCTCCCCAGCCGCAGCACAAGCGGCGCCGGGGATCCGCGTGCTCTGCGCAGGTGTCCCACCAGCTGCATCGCCCGTCAACGTCGAGTTGCGCTGCCCAGCAGCCGCGTTTGCCCTCTGCTGCTGCTGGACTTGTTGCTGCTGCTGCTGCTGTCGAAACCACCGCACCCCCTCCGGCACGCGGGAGAGCGACGCCGGCCCCGGCGTGACGGTAACACCGGCATGCGCCTTCGTGGAGGATGCCTCACGCCGCCGCCCTGCCTCCGACTCTGCAGCGCCACCGTCTGCGCGTACGGCGCCCGGGGACGCCACCGCTGTATTCGCCCCAGCCGCAGCCGGGACTGCCGCCGCTGTAGCGTTCTGCGTGATGCCCGTCCCCTCGCTTTGATCGTCGACACCATCGCCATGAGCTTCGGTTTCGCCGCTGCCGTGGTGGCCCTCCCGCCGCTTGCGAAAGGCCTCGTAGCGCTTCTTCTGTTCTGCGCGGTGGGCCTCTTGTGCCTGCAGAAGCTCCCTCGCCTTCCGCCTGGAGCTGCCGGCGGTCGACCCTTTAACGGACGTTGACTGCGGCTGCTGGGGTGGTGGTGGTTGTTGCTGGGTCAGCTGCACCCACTGCCGAACCGTCTGCAGGTTGCTGTCGGTACTGCTGGTGGGGTATGGGAAGTGCGTGACAAGCAGCACGTCGGGAGAGAGCAGATCGTGGTAGCTGTTGATGTCCTGGCGCGTAATGGCCTCCATCACAACCCGCCGCCCGTACTCCATCTGTTCATACTCCATTGCCAGCACAAAAACAAAACCTTTTTACTGAAAAATATACAAAAAATTATGCAGCTTTCAGCTGGAAGAAGGGGAAAAAAAGGTTTTCACAATCTGTTTTCTTTTTCTTTGCATTAGAGAGAGAGTGTGTGTGTGGAGAATAAAATGATGGAAAAAGTTTGAAAAGGGACACACAAAAAATCCATGGAAGCTGACTTTACAGCGCAACGCAACTCTACTAGTCAGAACAATGTAAATACTTTTCGCCACTGACGGTTGCCTTTGTGGTGAAAGCCTCCCAAAATGTTTTACAAAAACGCAAAAACACATTTTGTCTTTGCTTCTTTCTTTTTTTTTTTTTGGCCGCGCACGCAAGCCAGGACACCATTCGACCCAAGTCAAAGCTAATGCTATAATGTGGGAGTCTTAATATATATATGTATATGTTTTTTGTTGTTGCCATCTTTTTTTCATATCTTTTTTTTTTCTTTAAGAGAGACTTTTAGGTTGGCGGATAACAACGACGCACATGGCTGAAAAACACCGCCTATTCTCGGTGACCAGTCGAGGGTGCACGAGCAAAAAAAAAAAAAGTGAACAAAGAAATACATACTGGGTGCAAAAAAGTAAACAAAAGAAACCTTATCTATACATTGATTTTGTTTAACATCATTCAAAACTCAGAAAAGGGAAAAAAATTACTGTACATGATTCCAACAACGTCAACAACGTCAACTTTATATTCAAAAAAAAACATAGCGGGGAATAGCTAATTCATCATTTCACTTCGCAAAGAAAAAATTTTGTCCATTTTAACTACACAGAAGCAAAACGAGAAAAGGGTAGACAAAGGCGTGCCAATCGTCATATACACATACACGGGCACATGCCCCACCACAACCACTCAGGTCAGCCCCAGCAGTGCACGAATAGCCTCCGCGTTTTGGTACTTGGTCTCCATCGCCTTCAGCTCCTCCTTGCTGTGCCGCACCCCCGTCTGCTTTGCCTCCAGCTCCCGCAGCTCCCGCTCCGTCAATTGCTCCTGCTTCAGCAGGTAGTTCTCCTCGTGTGTGAGACCCACCTGGCGAGCGGCCACAAACGGATGCGCCATGGTCGCAGCAGCAGCCGATGCCGCCGGCTCGGTAACAGCCACCGCTGCATCACGCGTGGCCACAATACCGTTCGTGGCACTGGTTGGAGGTGCGGCAGCAGGCGCCGCAGCCTCTGCTGGGGTTGTTGCTGAGCTTCCCGGACTTCCCTTCTTGCTGGCGCTTGCACTGCCACCCTCTTGCGCATCCTCCAGCATGCCGGACGGAGGCTGCGAAGAAGACGCTGCGGCAATTTCCTCTTCTCCTGTCGCCGCGGTATGTTCAGGAGCGTTGGCATCCGCGATCTGCGACTGCGCGTGGCGGACAAGCATCCGCTTCAGCACCGGGTCCACCTCCGCGCGACGGTCCTCCTCGATCTCGTTAATGTACTTTAGATAGAGCTGCACCTCCTCCAACTCCCGGGTCGCGTCGGCGAGGCGCTGCGCGTGTGTCGTGGTGTCCGGGTCCATAGTCGCATCCGCCCTCTCCTGATTCAGCTGCACGCTGCGCTGCAGCAGCCGCATGCGGTCCGCCTGTGTCCGCCGCTTCGCCCTGGCTTCCTCGGCGGCGTAGACGAACTGCTCGAAGACGGCCACGTAGCCCTCAGCCTCCCGCTGCGTCAGGTCCTCATCCGTGTCCTCGACGGTCGACAGGTGCTTCAGCAGCTTCGGCACGCACGCCTCGACGTACTTGGTGTACACGTCCGCCATCTCCTCCCACCGGGCCAGCACCTCCTCACACTGCCGGAGACGCTCGCGGTGCGCCGACTGCGCCTTCAGCATCGCCTCCGCCTGCGCCGCCGCCTTGGCACGCTGCTCGCGGCGCGACATGCACTGCTGCACGTAGTGCGACCGCGCCTGCGTCTTTTGCGCGATGGTGTCGAGCAGCGTCAGCACCTCCTGCCACAGCACACGGGTCTCGCCGTCCATCGTCATCAAATCGTCCCGCATCTTCGCCTCGGCTTCTTTCTCCGTTGCCCGGGCGGCCGCCAGCGTCTTCTCCGTAGCCTCGATGGCGTCTGCGGTGGCGCCGACGTCACGATGCACGCTCGGCACCGCCTTCCGCGCGTAGTCGCGCACCGCCTGCGCCGCCCGCCGCGCTTCGTCGACCAGCTTCACCACCTCGTGCCGGAAGTCCTGCGTGTCGTCGGCGTGCAGGCCAACTTGGCTCATGCGTGCTCGGTAGAGCAGCAGCAGATCGTTGGAGAGGTCCACCTGGGCGTGCAGGCTGCGGAGGGCCGTGATAGGGTCGCTGGCGTCGATGGCCGCCTCCTTGTCCTGCTTGGCGGCCTGCACCCGCTGCTGCAGGGACAGGAGAGCATCCTCCGACTTCTTCAGCTCCCGCTCTGCGTAGTTGCCAGGGTTGAAGTGCAGCCGCTCATGCAGCGCCACGGCCGCGCGACTCGGGCAGACCACCGTCGCGGCGTCCGGCTCGTGTGCCGTGCCATGGACAGGCACGAGCGCACCCTCCTGCCCCACTGTGGCGGCACCTGCCTCGCTGTTTTTCACCTCCGGCACGACACTCCCCGGTGCCGTGGGATCAGTTCCTTCGCCAGACCAGGCGAGACGGCTCAGCTTATCTAACGTCGACAGCTTGGCCACGTAGTTCTCCAGCGGAGCCAGCAGATACGGGGAGCGCAGAAGGTCGTCCAGGGCACGCCGCATCGCATCCGAGGGCACGGGTGGGAGTTGCATCAGACTCGCCACCTCCGACATCGGCGTGCGCAGGTGACACGCCGAGACAAGACCGTCCTCCGTCACCGGCATACTCTCCGTGCACCGGTACACGTTCAAGTATTTCTCCAACCCTTCCACGTCGCGGTTGCCGTTCAGGCTGCTCTCTGCCGGCAGACTCGCCAGTATCTCGCGAATGGCCGCCACACGCGCCGCCCAGTTCGCACTCTGTGCCTCAACACGGTTGCGCAGCTCCGCGTTGAGGGCGGCCTGCTGGCAGCCGTGGTAGGTCAGCGTGTCGTGCTCGATGGGCGGCTGCAACTCGGCTGCTGCCATCGCTTCTGTTGGCGTGCGTGCCGTTAAAGGGAGAAGGCGCTGCGTGGGGTCCACAGTGGGGGACGGGTACGTGCGGCCCGCCGCTGTCCGCACTGCCGCCGGCGCCGACGGGGACGCCTTCTGACTGGTGCTACGCGGCACCTCGTCGCTCTCTTCTCTGGCGCTGCGGCGCAGGTCATCGTAGCCGATGTGCGAGCGCAGCACGGCGAGGGCATCCGCTGGTGGCTGCGGAATGAGCGGCTTGGCGCGGTATCCGCTGTGCGGCACCGTTGTCGCATACGGCCGGCGCTCAGGGTACGTCGACATCGTGGCTCTACTGTTCGTGTGTGCGTGTGAGTGTGTCTCTCAGAATAAAAACGGAGACGCTTTCTCTTCTTTGGTTTTTTTTGCTGCTATTTCGAGCGGGGAGCAGCTCGCAAAAATGAGTGACGCCGAGAAATATATGCTTGGCCGACTCTAACGAGCTAGACGGCGTTCGTGACGCTAAAAGTGTACACACGAAGGGTCAGGAACGCGGCGCAATAAAGCTTCAAAAGCAGTACTCCTACTTCGGTTTGTTTACTTTTAAGTACAGCTGTTAAGAGATGTGAACCAAAAACACAGGAATCGAAGAAGATACGGTGAAGAAGAGGGAAAGGGGTCAGAGTGCAGTTAGCAGGGATGTTGAGTAGAACCAGCAGCGGAGCTCAAACTTGTATGACTTACATCAATCCAAAACGGATCGCAAGAGGCTTTGAGAGAAGGAAACGCTACAGTGTGACACACCAGGAACCTTCCTGATTGACACAATGTTGATTTAAATCATTAAAGCCTTTAGGAAAAGGCGTTGTGACGGAATCAACACCTGCGGAGGCAAAACGCAAAACAGCGAGGAAGCTGTCATAAACTGCACTCTCACCTTGAAGAAGAGGAGAATTAAGCGTAATAAAAATCTTTTTTGTTTTTTGCAAAGGAGTCGCAAGGGCAAATAAACCATCATTTGCGTAGTGTAGAAAAAAATACATTCAATGGATTAAAAAAAAAAATGTACATCTCAACTAGTAAAAAAAGGGGGAAAAGTGGTTTACATCCTGCCTGACATGGCAACTCAATGCGAAAAAGACAACACGTTAGCCGCCAAAGGAAAACAAACACTACACCGCATTGTAAATTCAAATCAACGTTGCAACTGTACATCGGCATCCATTCCAAATCATAAGAAAAAAAAAACTCACGCACGCCAAGCAACAACACACAGCCAGAGTGTGGATTTAGATGCGCGGTCGGCTTGCCTCTGCCTTTAGCGTGTTCACCAACGTCGGGCTCAGCCTCGTGCCGTCTAGCGCCAGCACCTCAATCCGCGGGTTTGAGCGCAGCAGCGCGGTGAAGTGGCGCATGGACGGCAGGGAAATGCCTGTGTTGTTCTCCAGGTGCACCTCCCGCACCGTCATGTTGGAAGCCAGCACGTAACACAGGCTCTCCACATCCACGTTGTCGAGGGACATGTTGTTGAAGTACACCACGCGGAGTCGCGAGAGGTGTTCGAGCAGGTGCAGCACCGCCACGAAGCCGTTGTGGCCGACGTAGTTGGAACTGAGGTCCAGCTCCTCGACTGAGTAGGTCAGCTCCGGCTGCGCCGGCAGCTTCTGCAGGAGATAGCTGTTGGGCCGGCACTGCTGCACCTCGCAGCAGCGGGCGTAGACGTCACGCAGGGACGGGCCGTAAAGAGTGCCGCCGTCGCCCTCGCGCAGCGCTTTTTGCACCGCCGGGTCGACCTTCCCCACCAGCTGCTCGTACAGCTCCTGCTGCTGCAGGGCCTCCTCGCTGGGCGCCGGGGCCGTCACCGCCACCGTCGTGGGCGTCGTCCGCGCTGCTGCTGCCGCCGCGTGCGTCTCGTCCGCGCTGCTGACGCCGTCCACCGATGCCTCCGCCAGCGCGGCGAACGGCGAGTCCAGCGAGCTGCGATGGGCGCCGAGCCCGCGCCGACGTGCGCTGCCGGGGCGGCTGGGCCGGCTGCCGGTCTGACTGCCCTCCGCGTCCCGCCCCGCCGTGGTGGAGTTGAACGGCGACCGCGCCGAGCCGTGGCGTGCCAGCGACGTAGACGCCCCGTTGCCGGCCCCCGTTGCCCCGGCAGCCTCGGCGGTGCCCACCGGGGAGCCGACGCGGGAGTCCTGACTCGTGAGGGAGGGCTCCAGGTCGTTCTCCATCACCCCGCTCACCCCCTCCTCCTCCTCGTCCTCCTCGTCGCTGCTGTTGCTGTTGTCGCGGCTGTCCGTCGCGCTGCTCATGAGGTGCGAGATGCCCTCCACGCTGATGCGGGAGCTGCTGTGGGTCGAGCCCGTCTCCGCCGCCGTCGCCGCACCGACCGCCACAAAGCCGCCGTCCTCGCCTCGGCTGAAGACGCCGCGACGGCCGTCGTCGAGGCCGGCCGCTGCCGCAATAAGGCCGCCGCCGCCGCTGACGAGCGACACGACCGTCAGCAGCGAGCGCGAGGTGGAGAAGAGGGAGGCGCTGGCAGGGCGGGCCGCCCCCGCCGCCTCGCCCGCCGCCGTCGGCCGCCGTCCGCTCGCGTCACCGTGCGGCGTGCGGCCCGTCGCTGCGGCGGCTGCCGGCCCAGCCCGCCGGCTCGGGAGGCCGCCCTCCTCCACCGGCACCGCCGCCTCCACCCCGCCCTCCACCCGGCCATCGTTGCCCAGCGTCAGCATGTGCAGGTGGCGCTCCCGGGCGGCGGCGACGACGCTGCGGTCGTTGGTGGTGAAGGAGGCGGGGTGCGGCGGCAGGGCCAGCGCCGGCGTAATGACGGCGATCTCGCTGGCCGTTGTCGCGGAGGTCTTCGCGCTTTTGCTGTCCCCACCACCGCCAGCAGCAGCGATGTTGTCCGGATGCGGGCTCGGGTGGCTGCTGCCGCGGCTCGCGCTGTTCACGCAGCGGTAGGCGCGTGTGACGTCCTCCTCGCCGAGGTGGATGTTCTGCACGCGGTAGCGGCTCACCTGCGCGTTCTTGGCAAAGTTGTTCTGCGGGAGAAACTCCATCCCGCTGAGCAGCTGCTGGAAGACGTAGAGGTGGGAGTCGAAGAGGCCACCGCTGAGCTTGGTGAGGTAGAATGCTGTCACGCCAAAGTTGCCGACCAGGGTCGACGTCACGAGGGCCTTGACGACGCAGCGCAGCGGCTCGTAGGTGAAGGTCATGGTGCGGGAGCGGCCGGTGCGGTTGCCCATGTAGAGGCTCGTGGGAAGGCCGACCATCTTCGCATCCGGGAACACGTCCGCCACGCGCTTGGCTTTGAGGTCGCTATACTGCTCCGTGGACATGACCTTCGGGTAACCCATCCGCGCCACCTCCTCGACCTCGACGCACAGCACCACCGGGTTGACTTTGTACTTGGCGACGCCGATGATTTCTGCCGCCACGGCGTCGTCCAGCAGGCGCTCGTGCACACTCAGCTCGAGCGTCATGCAGGTGATCGAGCCCACCCCGACCGTCTTGGCTGGAGAGTAGTCGGGCAAAATTTTCATCGGGTAGACCGGGGTGACGAAGACAATGGCGGCCTTGTGGTCGACGTACTGCAGCTCGCCAAAAGCCTCCTGCTGATCGGTGAGGAGCGTCGTGGGCGGCACATTGTGGTAGGTCACATCCACGCCGAACTGAGCTCTGCCTAGTGCGGCGTAGGTCGGCAGCAGCGCCGACCGCACGTAGCCTTCCAGCTCATCAGCGTTGGTGCACTGCGCTCGCAGCAAGTAGCCCCGCTGCCCCACCAACGCGCCCATTGCGTACACGTAGCTCTCCTGCAGCTCTGAGCGATCCCGCAGAACGTAGCGCATGTGGAAGGTGCGGTACTGCCCACCGAGCTGATGCGGGCAGCGCAGCTTGTCGCCGACGCGGAGGTGCGTCAGGCGGCTGTCGCCGTCCACGCTGATCACGTGTGGATCGCGGAGAATAAACTTGACGCAGTGCTTGCAAAACTGCTCCATCGTCATGTCCGGCGCTGGGTGGCAGTAAAAGAGCTCCACGTGCTTCGACTTCTCCACCCACCAGTCCCCGGCACCCGCAGCAGCCGCGGCCGCCGAGTCGCTGACACGCTCCACGGAAGTATTGGCCAGGCTGGCGTGCGAGAGCAGCTCGTCGTAGGCCCCGGCGGCGCCGCCCCCACCAACACTGCTCGTCCCGCTATGCCGTCGCAGCGCCGCCGCACTCGGCGAGTCCCCGCCAGCACCCGCCACCGCCGCAGGCTGGATCACCGCCGTGCGATCCGTGTACGCCAGCACCGCCAGCATCGGCGTAGCGTCCCCCCACGACGTCGTTGCCGCAGCAGCCCCAGCAGCAGTGTTGTTGTTGCTGTTTGTCCGCTGCGTCAGCCCATACGCCGTGCGATCAATGTCGATGAAGTCGTACTCCCACTGCGGCGAGCACGGCACCAGCAGCTGCCCGGCAGCGTGCACGAACTGCAGGGCAAACTTCCACTCGCGCCGCATGCCGTCCGCGGCGCTGTTCCGCGCCGACCGCGCCTGCTGAAGGGGCACGTTGGGTGCGGAGGGGATCTGGAGCTGCGAGGCGGAGACCGGAGATGAAACGTCATCGTCGTCCTCCGGTGAGGTTAGAGCTGCAGCAGCAGCAGCAGCAGAAATTGGGTGGAGGCCCTGAGGTGCAGCGGCGGCGGCGGCGGCGGCCATGCCGGCAGCGTTAAAGGAGGTGAGGGAGTTTCGCTCATTCTGCAGGGCCTTCTGGGCTGCAGTGGGGACCGCGCCAGGTGCGGGATGCCCCGAGTGAGCAGTGCGTTGCAGCGACGTCATATAAATCACCTTTGTTGCTCGTCTCGCGTTCTGCTTTTTTTTTTCCTATTCTTTTCGAGTGTATTTGTGTGTGTGCGTGCACTGCCTCAACGAGAAGTTTATTGAGGAAACACAAAAGGTACAAGTGCAATATTGAGAGGGAAAGAAAGAAAGACGAAGGCAAGAAGTTGGGGAAGAAGCGCATGAAATCTACTCGCAAACATCCGAAACCAATTTTTTTTTAATTTTTGGAGAGCAATGCTCTCAACACCCACATGCTTGACGTGCCGTTGCCACAGAACTTCAGCAAAGCGTCGTCCGGACAACTCTCAATACCACAAGATTCATAAACGATGTCAGCTTCGTTTAGTTTGAAAATAGTGCAAAGCGGAAAGATAAAAACTAGATAGCTAAATAATAGAAGCTTTAAGAGCACAATGAATAAATAAGAAAGTAAAAAGAAATAGGTGAAAACAAAAGTGCTGCTTTCCACGCAGCACATGAGAACGTGCAATTTTTCTTTTTGAAGAAAAAAAGAAGATACACGGTTGTATAAAAGATAGAAAAAGAAAATTGAATTTAGCGTTGATCGAGAAACAAAGGCAAATAAGAAAAAACGTCCGATAACGACTAACACGCGACGGGAATACGGTGTCAAGAAAAGAGAAAAAAGAATTTTTTTTTTAGCTCAGCAACATAAACAACAAAATTGCCCAACAAAAAAAAAAACAACCAAATGAAAAAAAAAACACACACACACACACACACACGCGGCGTGTTACTCATATTTTACCCTCCCTTTTTTTTTTGCTCCTTATCGCTCCTCACCGCCGCTTGCCGTGTACACGACCGAGGACAGCGCGTTGCTGGCGACAAAGCGCCGCACCACCACGGCGCCGACGCAGCCCACCAAGAAGCACCAGTCGTTCAGCCGCTGGTAGTAGTAGTAGGGCAGCGCGCCGAGCACACGCAGCAGCACATTGACATCACCTGTCGAAGCCCCCGCAGCAGGCATGTGCCCCGACGACGGCAGTGAGGAGCGCAGGAGCACCAGCTGACCAACAAAGTAGACGCCGATCAGCATCGACAGCCCCACAGCCACAGTCTCGGGCCGACTGATGGCCGATCCGCTGAAGGACGTGGTCACGTGGAAGAGCGCCAGCAGCACGCCGCGGATCGAGCTGACGACCATGTAGCCGTTCACCAGCAGCGCCAGCCCCAGAATCACATGCGTGCTCACCTCCACCGCCGTGACGGAGAAGGACGGCGAGGCAGATCGATCGCGTCGCCGGAGAATGAAAGCGTCCTCCAGCAGCGACACCGCACGTGTCACCGGGTCCTGCGTGGAGGCCTTGAAGAACCACAGGCTGGCTGCAGTGAGGGCCACTTTCACGGTGGAGTAGAGCGCCATGGCAAGGCCGAGGCCGGCGTACCAGCGACCGACCCACGTCTCCCCGCGCTGGGCATCGCGCAGCATGCCCTCCACCTCGTTCAGCTGCAGGTACAGGGACAGACACAAAAAGCGGGCACCCTTCGCCTCCTCGCGGAGCTTCTTGATACGCCCCACCGCCCGCTGCCGGGAGAGGGCCGGGCTCATGACAGAGGAGCCCGGCGTCGCGGGGGAGTCGCCGTAGCGGCCCGTCACGACGGAGGCCGCACTCGTTAGTTTGCGCTGCAGCCACCCGACAGCTCCTGACGGCGTCGCTTTGACCTCCGCAGGTGTCCCGCGAGAGCTGGCGTACCGCGACTCCGCAGCAGGGGTATTGTTGTTGTACAAGGGTTGTTGCGGCTGCGGCTGCGGCTGAGCAAAGTCCAGGGTGTCGCTCACATGGTAGGCGTTCGCGTCTGTGGACGATGTCGGGAAGTCGAGGGCCGGCGGCACCTTGTGGATGGTCGAGGACGGAGAGCTGCCGGAGAAGGCCGGCGAGGCCCACTCCTCGTGCAGAACGCCGAACTGCAGCGCCGCGATCTGCCGTTGCGCGTTGCCGTAGTTGGAGAGGACGAAGCACAGCTTCTTGTTAAAATTGTGCTGCGCCTTCCGCAACTCGACCTCGCGACCGCGCCAGTACGTGTACGGGGCGAGGAACAGACACGGTGAGGTGACCGCGGCGTAGCCCCCGAGCAGACCGATCATGGCCACCCCGACCACCGCCACACGAGATGTAATAGCCTGCACGATGCTCAGCAGCTCCATGAAGCTGGTCGAGCTGCGCAGGCTGTCCATCGTCCAGTCCTCTGCAAGACGATGAAATGCTGTTGTCGGCGTCGCAGCTTCCGTGTCTTGCTCTTGGACGGCGTCCACCACCGTGCTGACTTCTTCGTCTTTTTCCTTCTCCGCCTTTTTCTCGGCGACCTCAGCCGGCTGGCGGCTCTGGATTTCTTGCGGCACCTGGAAGAGGGTGGTGCGGGTGTGCAACTGAGTATACACCGCACGACCAAGACGCACCGCACGCTGGCGCACCGCTTGCACATCGACGCGTCCTGTGTGGGAGGCCCAGAGGCCGCCACCCACGAGCAGCATCAACACACACAGCAACAGCACACCGCGCAGGCTGCACCGGCACCAGCTGCGTCGGGAGCGGCCGCTCGCCGACTCAAAGAAAAATCCGGTGGAGCTGCCTTCCGCGGAGCTCGCGCTGC
>JASAOP010002510.1:0-28513 GCA_030849055.1 Crithidia thermophila | reverse complement strand
AGAGCTTTACAATTTATAGAAAACCAAAAAGAGAAAAAAAAACATATCACCTAGAAAATATTTGCAGTTTGATTTCCGGCAACTGTGTTCTGTCGTGCTTCAAGATTCCGGCAGCACTATGCACTTTACCGAAAAACGACTTTGATCGCCGTTCTTTCCATGTTTACTCAAAACTTTTTTTTCACTCTCGAACTCGCCGCATTCACTGCAACTATGATTCTTTAACTTTTGACTTTTTTTTCTAAAAGAAGAAAAAAGCAGCCGCTTCGTTTGTGGTGTGACAGGGCTCTTTTTTATAGCTCACATAAAGCCACGTAGCGCTTTACCTGTATCAGCGCGTTGACACCGGTGAACAGCATCTCCAGGCGACGACTGTGTGTTCTTTCGAAGAGGTAGGAAAAAAAAAACGAGTCTGTCATTCACATCGAGTATTTGAGCAGCCACCACTTTCTTCACGTACAACACGTTTTCCTATNTCTCCTCTTTTTTTTCCCAGATGGCCTCTTCGTCCGCCGCACTGGATGTGCCGTTCATCGAGGTGATCTGCAGTTACCCCACGCGGGAAACACTCTGCTGCGAGTGCCCTGCTCTCCTCTTCCTCGTGTACGAGCACGTCGTCGCGGAGCTGCAGGGTGGCCGCCGCCCCTACGACCCATTTCTCCACACGTCTCGCCAGGACAACATCAGCGAGCTCCTCAGTGCGCCATCGGTCTCTGCGATCTTCCAGCGACTCTACCCAGCTCCCGGTTCGGAGGCAAACAACGGATCGACAGCGACGAAGGACACGACGGCGGTGGTCGTTGCGGGCAAAGAGAGCCCTTCCAACGTTTTTTGGTCGTATGTCCGCACTACGCTGGAGGCGGCGTGGGCGTCGCCGTACGACAGCCGCGCGCGCAGCTTCCTCGCGCAGGTCCACGGTCAGCCGCACTTCCACTTCACCGGCCCGCGTGATGAGGCCCCACCCGGTAGTGGCTACCCGCTGCACCCGTCCTCGCTCGAGCGGGCTCTCACCACGAGCAAGCGGTTCCTCCGCACCGCCACGACGTGCGCGCTGGACGGGTCGACTGACGCCCTCGGCGGGCGGCAGGCGGAGCTGTGCGCGGTGCTGCAGCTGGCGCGGCTCGTGCCGCACACGCCCGCAGCGACGACGGCGGCGGCGGCGAAGGAGGTGACGCCGGAGGGGCTCAACTTTTGCATGGTCTCGTTGCAGCAGCGGTGGTGGGCGCTGATGGGCGCGGCGCTGGAGCGGGTGCTGCTGCTCACCCGTGGCGACGCAGCCACGTCGAGCGTGACGAAGCCGGTGCTGTGGCAGCTGCTGGCGGTGCTCGCGGTGTTGGACACCGCACAGTACGTCTTCGCCTTCCCGGATAAGCAGCGCGACCCGGCTGGGCATCACCTGCTGGCCCGCCTGGCGGAGATCGGGCTGGCCTACCCGATGATCAGCGACGAGCGCCGATGCTTCGTGCTGAGCCCGGACTTTCTGCACGCGCTGCACTGGCACGCCACCGCGCCGCTGTCTCTGACGTTTACGCAGCAGCTGACGCAGAGTGGGGGCAGCGGGGCTGGTGGTGGCGGCGGCGAGGTGCGTCGCGAGGACGCCGACACGATCATCACAGAGACAAACTTCCGCCTGTACGCCTACACACGCGATGCGGATCTGTTGAACATTCTCAATCAGTTTGCCGAGCTGGAGGAGGTGGTGAATGCCAGCCTCTACTGCTACCGCGTGACGCGGGACAGCTTTGCGGCGGCGATGCGAAAAGGCATCACCGCCACGCAGGTGCTGCGCTTCCTCTCGCTCCGCGCGCATCCGAGCATGCTGAAGCGGTACGAAGAGCGGGAGGATACGCGGGCGGCAGCCTCGAGCAGCAGCAACGCAGAGGGCAGCCACAACAACAACAGTAGCCGTCGTGGTGGTCGGAGTGCAGCGCTGGTGGATGCGGTGGCCACGCTGGTGGTGCCACAATCCTTCTGCGACCAGGTGCGCATGTGGGAGAGTGAGTGTCGCCGCGTGGTGTTCGAACACGGCGTGGCGCTGCTGCGCAACGTCTCGGCGGAGCAGCAGGCGGCGGTGACGCAGTACCTGACGGACGCGGGGGAGGCGGATGCCCTTGTGCACGTGGAGTCCGGGTACATGGTTGTGCGGGAGGAGGTGTTTGAGCGACTCATCGCTCCCCTTTTGAGCTAAGGAAGAACCGTGATCCGTAATTACGCCTGTTTTTCTCTCTCACGTCACATTTGTTTCTTGCATTGCAGGCCGAGGGTGATTGGCGGTGCGGATGTAACCGCTTTCTTCTTATTATACAGTTATACAAAATCTTCATCGTTGACCTCCGTAATTTAGTCCCGTCAGCCGGACTTTACTGAAGCTCACCTTTTCATGACAACAAACAAAAAAAGAGAAAAAAAAGACACCAAAAAAAGCCAAAAGTGAAGTTGGTTATTGTTCAGGCTACAAGTGCGCCACACTTCTTTAAGCAGCCGTTCAGGTGCGTTTCTGAAAGTCTGTTTTTTTTTAGACAAAGTATTTTTGCAGTTGAGCACTGCACTGTGCAGAGTGTAAAAAACTCTGTTTTATCGTCTGCATGTTCTAAACACTTCCATACACATCTGCTCAAGCATGATCATTCCGTTTGATCGTTTCTTGTCTGTATTTCACTTTTCTTTTTTTTCTTCGTCCATTTCTGTTCTGTGCTGTGAATTGCTGCAGGTCATTGCACTAGCGGACCACTTGGTGCTTCTTCTTTTTCTTTCCCCCTCTTTTTTTCTTGTTGAGCGGACAAAAACCTCCACGAATTCGCGATCTAGCGCATCAAAAACAACTTTTTTTTTTCTGTAATTGCCTCCGACACACTTTTCCTTGTTGGAGAAATATCTCTGGTTGTTCTTCGCACAAGTCACCTAGAGGCTAATCCACAAAAAAAAAAAACCACAACACCCATTCGATTTTTAGTTCTGCCACGGCAAGATGATGCGAAGGGGCGCGCCTGAGTGGTTCACGCACGGCAAAACACGTGAACGCTTCCACCGCTACTGGCCGTGGGTGCTCAGCACCTTCTGCGCCGGTCTCTACCTGTACAACCGCGAGCCCTTCGAGGACGCCGCCAGCGCCATCGTGACGAAGATCCGCAAGCCACTGCTCAAGACGATGGAGTGGGTGGAGCTGCACGATGTCGACCCGGAGACAATGGCGCTCGAGCTGCCGCCGGACATGCTTTTCGGCCCTCTCGAATTCCCCAAGCAGATGCGCTTCCTCCTCGCCGCGCTGAAGGCGGACAATGAGCTGGCGGACGGCTACCTAGCACGCGTGATCATCGACCACATGGACCTCTCCTTAGACCCTCCCATCTTGTCGGAGGAGGACTTTCTCGCGGCGGGTGGCAAGGAGCTGCTGAACTTTAGCGTCGACGACTTCACCGGCACCGGCAGTCGGACACAGCGCAAGCACATCTTCTTCCAGCCCGACCAGTTCCTGCAGTTCATCAACGTCATCGCGGCTTACCCGAAGCTGACGCAGTACTTTGTGAGCGAGAAGGATGGCGTGGAGCTGGTGCTGCGAGCGTACCGGCACAGCAAGGACCCGTACGCGCGCGTGATGGCGATGCGCTCGCTGACTCTCTTCTCCTTCACGCAGCCGGTGGACGGGGTGGTGGAGAAGCAGATTCTGCAAAGCAACGGTGTGAAGACTGTCGTGGACGCCTACAAGCAGAGCAGCGGTGACCCGACGGACACCCGCTTCCTGACGCTGCTCCTCTCCTCCATCCTGCGGCACTACCCGAAGGAAGGCGGGAAGGAATTCATCGACGCCGACGGTGTCGAGGCGGCGGTGAACAATTTGAACATCGCGCGTTACAAGGGCGTGCCGCAGCACCTGCGTGTCCTGCACGATGCACAGCAGCTGCCCAAGCAGGCGGTCGGCAAGGAGCCGGTGAACGCGCGGTTGGAGGACGCGGACTTTCTTGGGGTGGCGATGGGCGTGCTGGACGCCTTTCCGGAGTACTACGAGGCCACCGGCGACCTGCTGAAGCTGGTGAATGACGTGGTGCCCAAGTACGCGGAGCCGCTGGAGCTGCTCGAGTACCGCGCCATGCCGATCCTGTCGAAGTACTACGTGAAGTGGAAGGAGGACCAGAGCTTCCAGACTGACGGCACGCGCACGCTAGTGGCGAAGCTGTTTGAGCTGATGCTGAACGACAAGACGTGCAAGCGCTGCTACGACCCATCCGTGGCGTCGTACGAGCTGCAGGAGTGCCTCAAGACGGCGAACGTCGCCATCCAAGATGAGAAGGACAAGAGGGTGACGCTAAGCCCCGACGCAGCATGAGGTGGAGAGTTGTTGGGTATGTAGCCCGGATGCAGCGCCGTCCCCAACAGATACGGCAGACGCCAGCGAAGCGGCTTCGACATCAAAGAATAAACAGAGCGTCAAACTCACATCTCCACGCAAAGTCATGTGTAAAGTGCATCCTCGTGCTTCCGTTTCGCATTTCTCTTTGTCACTTCTCGTTTTTTTTTGTTCGTGAGAGGTGGGCGAAAAGTTGTCGAGTAGTGAAACTCGAACGCCTCCATTTCCGAAGGAAAGGTTTGCTGACGTTGTGCTACTTCGCTTGGTTTGTCGAATTGCTTGAGCTTGAACTCATTGTTTGTTTTGTTTTGCACCTTGATGTTTTTGCTTTTCCTTTTTTTTTGTTATTGGTTGTGTTGTCGTTTGCTGATCCATTTTGTCACAGTTTAACACTTACAAGTCAGAATCAAAACTGTACTTCTGCAAATGCACTTAATGCAGGGGAAGGACTGACGTTGCCTCGGTGCTCATTCAGAGTGTACCGTCTTGATAGTTAGCAATATGTTTGTTTTGCAAGTTTTATAAAAACCGGTCAGAGGAGGTTTTTTTTTTGCGATGGAAGAAAAAGCTATGATCGCTGCAATTCTCTGTTTAGGCGAAACATAAATTGTTGGGAATAGAGCATAAAAAAAAAAAAATACAATAACCAACGGATCTGCTCAGTCTTCAGCATGTATTCAATGTGCCCCATACCCGACAAAAAACGTTGACTTTCCGCTCGATTGCTTTTCTCCCCACTTGCTTCCTCTTTCTTCGTTTTGTAATTACACTACTTTAGGACCGCGCTGCCTTGCTTTCTTTCCCCCTTTGAAAGAATTTTGAGAGAAAGAATTTGCAGTGGAGTTGTTGTCTTCTGTTCTTGGAAAAAAAAGGTTATCACCACGGTGTTTATCGTTGGCATTGTATCAGTATTATTGCTCGCTTCTTCTGCTTTCTCAAATTAGACGTTGCATCGAAGTCCTTTTTTCTTTTGTTTCCCGTACCAAAATTCGCCTACCTTTATTTTTTATAGCTACTTATCTCACTCCACTTAATCTTTGTTGCGACTCTTCAGTCACGCACGCACACATACGAACTCCAAGAAGATCCATTTAGTCTCGCTTCATCATGTCGGAAGAGGACGCCCGCATTGGGTATGCGAAGAAGCATAATATCCACCACCTCTTCGAACTAATGGCGACCAAGGTGTTACTCAACCGCCCCGAGAACCCGTTTGCCTACCTTCGCTCACTCCTGGAAGATGTTGAGGAAGGTGAAAAGAACAAGGCGTCCTACGACCCTACCCGTGTGCACTTTAACGATAGCCGTGAAACATCTGCCGTTGCCCTAGTCGGCAGCAGCGGGAGCGGGTCCGCAGCGGCTGCGACTACTGCCGAGGCTGATAGTACAGGTGCTGGTGGCGCTGGGGATGGAGGAAAGAAAAAAGACAAGAAAAGCGTGACGCTGGCCACCTTTGGCCTCGATCAGGCTGGTAAGACGTGCGCGCTGGCGGTGCTGGAGACGGGGGAGTCGGACACGCACTACTCGCCAACGGTGGGCTTTGCGCCGGTGAAGTTTCCGCTGGAAGACTACAATCTGTGCATCTTCGACCTTGGCGGGGCCGCCAACTTCCGTGGTATCTGGGTGCACTACTACCACGACACGCACGGCGTCATCTACGTGATCGACGCGGCCGCCAGCGAGGAGCGGGTGGCGGAGTCGCTGAAGGTGCTGCACGACACCCTGCAGCACCCCTACGTGAAGGGAAAGCCGCTGCTGGTGCTGGCCAACAAGAAGGACCTGCCGGACAGCCGCGGCGTCGATGTCGTGCCGCAGGGCTTCCTGGACGAGGCGATGGGCGACACCCCGGCCCCGCACCGCGTCATCGCCACCTGCGCCATTGAGGACGACCCCGCACTGGTGGAGGGCATTGAGTGGCTGCTGGCGTGTGTGTCGAAGGATTACGAGACGCTGACGGCGCGTGTCGCGCACGATTCCAACGAGGTAAAGGAGGAGAAGGCACGCCAGCGCGCGGAGCGTCTTGCTGCCCTTCGAGGGGAGTAAATCAGCTCTTATCTGATGTGACTTCTATCGTTCACCTCTGTGTCTGTTTGTGGTGTTGTTGCTTCACTGGCTCGATTGCGAGCCTGTGCGTGGAGCCGCTTTTGGACTTGCAAAAGAAATAAAGAAGAAGGATTGTTCTATGTATTGTATCACAGCGAGTAACCGTTTGTCGCTCTTCGATTTTTTTCCTGTGTTCATAGAGAGACTGCAAATGTAAAGTCAATTTTGTAAGCGAGTTCAGTTGTTGAATTCGTTTGGTGTTGTGTAGTCGTCGCGCTTTGCGACTTTTGAGAAACGGTAGGCTCAATTTCTGTGTTTTAGATTCGTACTTTTAGTGTTTGGTTGCTTTTTTTTCATTCTCTCTTACAACGGTGAGAACTATAATAACTATTTTTTTTCTAGAATACACTACCTTCTTCTCTGTCTCCCTCGTTGACTCAACCAGCAGCCAACTGAAAACGATAACAGAAAAAAAAACCCCCTTTTTTTTCAGGTGGCACTGCAGATGCAAAGGTCTTCACACGCGGTGTCGTTGCTGACGAGATTTTGCAATCAAACGAGAAAACAAACAATTTTTTTCTTTTCTTCTGTTACCAGGTCACACACGCGCAACAAAACCGGGTTGGTTTTGGGTCGGCTTTGAGCCTTGAAGCATGCTCCTGAGAGCGAAAAAATATATGGTGCTATAAATTTTTTTGTCCAGGGATTGGCTCTCCTGTGACTGTAGAAAAACAATTGGTGGTTACCACATTTTTTTTTCATCAACTTCACTCGCTGTCGATTTCCTTTGTCTACTTTGTTTGTTCAATGCTGCTGCCAATCGATTTAGCAAAGTATTGAAAAACAAAACACTATTTTACCTCATTTTGGTAGCCTTTTTTTTTTTTTTTTATATACAGCACCTCCATCACGACTACGTTTTTGGCGGTTGCCTTTACAACATACATTAAGAACCCTCCGAAAGCGCGTTTCGCGAAAGGAGGTGGTGTGCAAGTGCTTATTATAAACAGGACTTTTCCGATTCTTCTTCTTCTGGCGTCTCTCTCTCTCTCTCTCTTATACAAACAAGAAAATAGAGAAGAGCAGAAGACATCTCCGCCTATGTATATCATCTCATCTTCATAGTTCACCACGAATAAAAAAATATCATTTGGGGCCGAGAACGGCTCCTTGTATCAATCTGTTTTCGCCTCTCAGCCTTTTCCGTTTTCTTTCTTTTTCTCCTTTTGTCCAGTTCATACAGTTTTTTGCTCTCCTGTTTTTCGTTTGAGCTTTTAATCCTCGCTGCTGATCTCCGTGCCCTTATCATTTTAACTACTTTTTTTTTTTCGTCTTCTTTTTTTGTGTAGCCTTAGACTTTAGACCAATACACGCTTTTCCTTTTTTCGGCTTTTTCCTTCCTTTTACCTCTATCAGCCTTATCGCCAAGCGACAAAATAAAAAAAAAAATACGGTCTGTCATGCCGACGTCCTCATCCGGTCGCAAGAGCACCACCGCCGCGAGTCCCACGGCGCCGACCGCACGGCCCAGCGCGTCTCCGCTGCCACCGGCGGCCCGCCGTCCGGCCCATCACCGCCCGTCGCCGACGCACGCCGCCGTCTCGCCGCGCGGGGCCACGCCGACGGAGCTGCTGCCGGTGCGCCGCGACTCCTCCATCGGCGCCACGAGCACCAACCCGCGCCTGCGCAGTGGCAGTGTCATTGAGGCAGCAGCCGCGGCGGCAGCTGGCGTGCACCGCAGCTCCTCGGCGCCCCGCCCGGTCGCTGACTTCCACTCCGCGGAGAGCAAGGCGGCGATGCGGACGTTGCGGCTGCTCTTCCTACCGGTGCTGATGCGGTGCATCCTGCGTGGGCGTCGACGGCGGCACTGGAAGGATGGCGAGCCGCCGCGGCTGTACACGTCGGAGTCGGTGGTGGCCGCCATCGCCAGCTCCAAGACGGCGCTGGCGGAGTGGCCGCGGCGGGTGTTGGAGCAGCTGGCGGACGAGGCCACCTTTCACTACATGGGGCCGAGGGAGTTCATCGTGTACGCGCAGGAGTCGCACGTCTCGTGCGGCATCGTCGTGCTGCTGCACGGCCAGCTGGAGGAGCGCCGTCCCGACGCCAAGGGTGCGAAACACCGAGGCAGCAGCGGCAGCACCGCGCCGGCGACGGGCAACGGCGGCTCGCGGCCGATCCACACGCAGACGCACCGCCTGCACAAGGCGACGGATGTGCTGTGCGTCATGCCGGTCCTGTGCGAGGACCGCGCCACGTCGTCGCTGGCCACGCGCGAAAAGGACGAGGCGGACGTTGCCATCATCTCGTCCCGCTGGTTCTGGGAGGTGTATTACGGTGTGGCCCACTCGGCGCTGCCGGCGTCGGATGGCCTGGCGCGGTACATGAAGGACGTCGTGGCGCCGCACCGTCGCGACATTGTCATGGCCGACTACTTCCCCACGTCCGTGGTCATGCTGCGGTCGTGGATGTGGCCGCTGCTGACGGCCAGCGACCGCGTCAAGCTGTGCCGTGCGATGGAGGTGCGCGTGCTGGGCGTGGGCGAGGTGCTCTTTGACGAGGGCGACTACTGCCCCTACATCTACTTTGTTCGCCGTGGCGCCTTGACGGTGATTGTGAAAGGGGAGGCCCTCGCGGTGTTGGAGGCCGGTGCCTGCATTGGCGAGGAGAGCGTTCTTTTCCACGAGAAGCGCAACAGCAGCGTGGTCGGGTCGACCATCTGCGAGCTCTACGCACTGCACGTGCGCCACCTGGAGCACCGGCTCACCAAGTACCCCGAGGTGGGGCAGCGCGTCATTGCGGCCGCCGTCGCACGACAGCTGCGCTGGATGGAGGAGGGGAAGACGCGCGACGTCTTCGGGCTCGTGTCGATCCTCAGCGGCGTGCCGTGCCTCGGGCACTCGACGGACACGATGCGCGAGGAGCTGGCGCAGTGTGCGGTGGTGCGCTCGCTGCCGCAGGGCGCCGTGCTGGCGACAGCGAACACGCCCTGCACGTCTCTCTTCGTGCTGGGGCGGGGCAGCGTGGCGCTGACGACGGTGGTGAAGCCCACCGCGCCCAGCACGGCAGCAGCGGGCGGAGGGGAGTCTCCTCGACTCGGCAGTGCGGGACGCAACGCCGGCCTCCCACCAAAGCGGCGGCCCTCCTCGTCCTCTTCCTCCGTCGCCAACAATAACCCACGCGCGTCGATGGCCGGCGTGGCGCCGCTGAACACGCAGGCGGTCGCGGCAGCACCCGAGGTGCGTCGCGAGATGCGCAGCGCCGGCGACTTCATCGGCGAGCTGTGCCTCAAGCCGCACCTCTGGCCCTTCGACGTGGTGTGCGAGTCCACCGTGAATGTCTGGCACTTCGACCGCGAGGCCATTTTGCAGGTGCTCGAGAAGAACCGCGCCGACGCGCAGGCGATGGAGGTGTGCCGGCAGGGCATCAGTCTCTTCCGCGCGCAGCGGGGCGGGGAGGGGAGTCTCATCGAGGGCTTCGATGCACCGGCAACGCCGAATGAGGCCACGAACGGGCGTCGCTCCTCCTCCTCCGCGGCACGACGCAACAGCCGCGCGCCGTCCGCGCAGCCCCCACCCGCGCCAACACCAGCGCAGTCGCGGCGCCGTTCGAGCAGCATGGCGGGTGGCGCGGGGGCGGTGCCGGCGGTCCTGCTGCCCCGCATGTCCATCTCGCAGCTCGCCAAGGCGGAGGACGCCTCCTCCTCCGCACTGCCGATGGCCGCGTCGCTGACCGACAATGCGACCGCGAGCGGCGCGGCGAAGGGTCGCAGCTCCGTCGGTGCGGCGGCCAACGTGGAGCTGACTCCCGAGCAGTGGACGACGTACGCTCTCACGCGGCTGCAGGAGGGCCTGGCGAAGGAGAACGCGGCGGCGGCGCCGCCGGCGCGGGAGCTGCGGACGGTGGACAAGGAAGTGGAGAAGGCGATGAAGGAGAAGGTGCTGCGCCTCATCGCGGTGCAGGCCGCCACGCCGCCGAACCCGGCCGACTGCGACATCAGCGGCGACGGGGAGGAGCTGCAGGCCATCATTGTGGAGCAGCTCTTCTTAATTCCGACGGAGCAGCAGCCGCGGTTCATCCGGCAAGTGAACGACAGCAACGTGCGACTCGTCACGGAGAACGACGACGCGCCGGCGGTGGCGGAGGGGTCGCCGATGCTGGAGGAGGACGAGCTGCGCGACCCGTGGCAGTCCGGCGAGGCACCCATCTCGGTGGGCGGGGTGATGCGACTTGAGGACGTCAACGCGGCGGCAGAGAGTGCCATGCAGATGGGCACGCTCGCCTCCTACTCTTTCCAGGGGGCCGGCGACACCACCGACTCCGGCGCCATCATCCGCTCGCTTGGTGAGAACATGGAGCTGAGCGGGCAGGTCGGCCTCTCCCTCGGCCTCGGCCGCTCGCGCCGCTCCATGAGCGTCGCCGCGCTGGAGGACAGCGGCGCCGGCTTCATGGGCTCCCTCGGCCCCCGCAACTCGATCAGCCGCAGCCACTTTGTGCGTCCGCCGTCTGGGATGCCCATCTCGCCCCGCAGCAACGTTCGCAACGAGCTCGTCTCCCCGCGCGGCATGAGCGCGATCCGCCCTGGCAGCTCGAGCGAGCCGCGCATTGCCCCGCCCACGCGCACCCGCCCGGCGAGCGTCGACTTCAACCAATTCAACAAGGTCGGCGTCGACCGCTCCACCTCGGTGCTCGACCGCTACGTAAAGATCGAGGACCAGAACTACTTTGACGACTACGTAAAGGTGCTGCCGCTGCAGCAGGACGAGATGTGGGCACCGGACGAGGTCAACGTCGATGACGGAGGGGACGTCGAGGAGGACGAGATGAGTCTCGGGTCGATGGTGCTGCTGCTGCTGCACGTGCGCCAGTGCGATTATCTGAGCCCCGAGGTGCTGCAGCGCTGCCGGCGGCCCATGGTGAAGGTGACGTTGGGCCAGCGGGTGCTGGTGCGGACGCCGGTGATGGCGGCGGGCACGACGGCGCCGCGGTGGCCGATTGAGGAGTCGTCCTTTATCACGTTCGTCCGCCGCGGCGCCGAGGTCGTCTTCGCCATCTGCGACGCGGACGACGAGTCGACCAGCGTGTACACGGCTACGCTGTTGACGGCGTCCATCCACGAGAACGGCGGGGTGGGGCAGCAGGCCTTGTCCCTCACCGAGGTGGCGGCAGCGGCGGACTCCACGTCCGATGGCGCTGCTGCTGCATCGGCAGAGGAAACGAGCGTGGCGAGGTCGGACAAGGCGCCGCGGCTGACCACGACCATGCTGGCCGTCACCGCGTCCAAGTACAAGGCGCTGCGGCAGGCGCTGAAGACACGGAGGGAAAAGCACCACCACCTCGATGCCTCCCTCATCACGACTCCGGACATCGCCAGCGGAGGTGGCACGCCAGCATTGACGACGACGACGACGACGACGCTCTACGTGCAGGTGATGTCGGTGGAAGGGCTGAAGCACCGCATCGAGGCCTCCGTCACCGTTTCGTTTTACAACGGCGGCACGCTCCGTCAGCTGCTGGAGACGAGCCAGGTGCTGCCCAAGACCCGCAGCCCCGCCTGGCCAGCGGACAAGGCCTTTGTCAAGGTCTGTGGCGAGGGCGGTGTGCTGACCTTCGACCTGCAGCACAAGGGGGCGGTGATCAGCTCCGCGGAGATGACCGTCGACGAGCTCGCCTTTGGCGGAGTGGGGCTGCGCCGGCTGCCGCTGCTGCAGGCACAAACGGGCAGCGCCGTGATGGGGCACCTCGTCATCTGCGTGCTCGGCGCTACAGCTGCTGGGGTGAGGGAGAGCCGCAGCAGCGAGTGGGTGGCGCACGTGGCGGTAGAGGAGCTGACGCTGTCCAAGGACGGTTTCGCCATCACACCCGACCCCTTCGTGGTGCTGCGGGACGGCGCCGGCGTGGTGCGGCTGCGGACCCCGCTGGTCTGCGGCGCCTTCGAGGCGGCCTGGTCGACGGCGGAGGCGAGCTGCCTGCTGCACTGCCCGCGCCTCAGCGGCAGCACCGCCACCTACCGCCTCGAGGTGTGCGACAGCGACCTCGAAGAGGTGATTGGACGGGCGACCGTTACGGTGACAGAGCGCGGCCTGCTGGACGGCCCACGGCGCGAGATTCTTCTCGACCCGCCCGGCAGCGGCGTGGTGCGTCTGCGCAGTCTCTGCCTGCCGGTGATGGAGTTGCCCACAAAGAAGCGAGCAAGCGCAACCGTTACACAGGCGGGCAGTGCCCCACCAGCGTTGACGAAGGATGCCGCTGTGCTGCTGGTGCGCATGTGCGGCTGCGACCAGCTGCCCGGTGGCGCCACCGACGAGTACCAGACGGACGCGCTCGGCACGCTGAGCGTGGATCGCCGCCAATACCTGCGCACACCGCTGCGGGAAGGGACGACGAGCCCGCGCTGGCCCTTCGCACGGTCCAGCGTGATGCTGCACATCCCCTCCGCCGAGCTGCGACAGCTGCAGTGTGACGCGGCTACGGCTACTGCAAAAGGTGGCAGTGGGGCGGTAAAAGGTGTGCAGGCGACGTACGGCAGCCACGAGTGCCGCTTCGCCGTCTATGACGGGGTGGTGGACGAGGTGAACCAAATCGGGCAGGTGTCCGTCCCGCTGGAGCAGCTGCTTCGCACCGCCACCCACACCTACCCCCTCTTTCCCCGCAGCAAGGCGTCGACGGACGCTAAGCGCGGCTCTGACGGGGGCAGCCGGAGCAGCCGACAGGCATCTGGGGTGGCGGGGCAGCTGGCGGAGACGTCGATCACAGACGCCGCTGCCGCGCGGGATGCTGGGCGAGGACGTGCTGTGGAGCGGACGGTAGGGGAGCTGCAGGTCTTCACGCTGCTGAGTCGTCTCGATGGTCAGGTGGAGGTTCCCGGAGTGCAGGACGCCGATCTTTTCGACGCTGCGGATACCTCTCCTGTCGTCAACCCAGCGGCGGCGCTGGTGCCCTACTACGACCCCACCAGTGCCGCTGCTGCCGCTGCCGCTGCATCGAGCACAGATTCCCAGTATCCGCAAGGCGACACGGTGCTGCTGAGCGTCAGCAACGTCTGCCACGTTCTGCCCAACGCGTCTGCCAAGTACATCCACCTCGTCGTCCGGCTTGGCCCGACGCCGGTGCTCTCGGTGGAGTGTCAGATGGGCGCCTCGAGCCACGTGGAGTGGGGCCTCACCGACTCCGCCGCCGCCGTCGCGCGCGAGCTCTTGATGGAGGAGGCGACGCTGCTGGTGGAGCTGCACGCCATGGACGTGGTCGAGGGAAAAGGAGGGGAGGAGGCAGCGGATAATGCTGCTGCTGCTGCTGCTGCTGCTGCTGCGGCCTCCGTCGCCAATATCACGGAGACACTCCGGCAGCAGACGTCTCTGCCCGCAGAGCGCGTTCTCATCGGTCGAGCGGAGATGCCAACGTCGCGGCTGACGGCGGTGGGTGCGGGCGAGGTGGACGTGGTGACGGTGGTGCTGGAGAAGTCGTCGCCGCCGAGTCGTCCCAAATCACAAGAGGCGCCGCCTGTTGGCGAGGGCAAGCCGACCGTCTCGTTTTGCATCATTGGCAACCGCGTCTGACACGCAGAGAAAAGAAGAGGGTGGATGGGGTGTGGTGCGATGGAGACGAGTGGAGATGTGTGTGTGCGCGTGTGCGTGTATCAACTCTCTCTTTCTCTCGCTCTCTAGAACAGCATTGTGAACAAGTGATGTTCAATGTTTACATTAATTTACCCTTTTTCTGTTGTTTGTACATTATGTTCATTTTCTATTTTCTCAACTACGATGAAACAAACAAACAAAAAAAAAACAAACGAAAAACATTAAGGGTTGCGCGGTGAAGTGGTGAAAGGTGTCAGCCCGCTCATGCAGTGCAGTCTTTTAAACCTGTGACGGGTGTAGTTTTCTTCTTCTCCACTTGATCCGTCGATTTTGAAGGGTTGTGACTGCTTACAGCGCGAATGTTGTAACTAAGTTGTGTTCCTGCACCCGCAGCAAGGCATTGATTTTTATCTTTATGTGCAAAAAAGCTTTGAAACTACTTTTTTTCTCTCTTGTCTTGACACTTCTTCTCTCAAATACCGTCTTATTCTTTTTTTTTCCCCCGTTGCTTCTCTTTCTACTTTTTACCTTCACTTTTCAAACGATAAAATTGTAATAAACCGAAGTGCTTCCCCCATTTCTCTTTTTTCCCACTTGCGATCGATATTTACTGCACTGCGCTTCTGCACAAATTACTACCTCACACACACATCAATCATTTGTGCAACCTGTGTACCCTTTCTTTTGACCGTAAACATCTATTTGCTTTTGTCAATTAAGCTTTTTCTAAAAAAAAAAAACTCTTCCCTTTGTTACTTGCCAAGCTTCGTAAGGTTTTTTGGTCACGGAAGATTCGCCGACAAAAAAAGAACCTTAGAATTAGTTCCCTCTTTTTTATTTTTTTTTTCACTGTCGTCTGAGATTAGCCGGCTGCTATATCGTTGATATTCAGCAAGAGCATTGAAGAACAAAAACGTACAAAAGAAAACAAACGATTGTTTAAAACCCCTTATCACCAAATTGTTTTACTTGTTGTACTTTTTTCGCCTCCTCAGCTTTCCCAGTAGCTTGCTATTTTTTAGCACGGACACCTTGTCCCCTTTTTTTTAGTTTCCCATATTTCTCCTCATCGCTTTCTTTTTTCCTTTTTCAAGACAACAAAATACAAAACAAAAAGAGAATTTCTAAAAAAAAAAAAATCACGTTGTGTATAAAAAACGGCAATCAATTTCCTCGACTAAAAAAAAAAAAAAACGAAGCAACCAAACAAACAGCAGAAACACCAGACTTGTTCCCCCCCTTTTTTTTGTTTCTACACTTTTAATTTACAAGCTGTTAACATTTTCTGTTTATCTACCTTTTTCCTTGTTCTTTCGTATTAACGGCTTGTAGTTCTGTGCTGTTTTTACAATCAACTCTTTTGTCCTCTTCTCTGTGCCCGTAGACTGAACGACCGCACTTCGCGCGCCTTGCTTCATTTTTTTTTTTTACTATTTCTTTGCGCAGATCCTGGTTTCTTTTTGTTCTTTTACGTTCAATAAACTCGAAAGAGCAACGGCAAGACACACCCAGGGGGAGAAAGGAAAAAAAGAATTGGTTGTTAAAGAAGCTTATCGTTCAACGACAACGCCTTGTTGGTCAAAAGCAACATACATCTTGCGAAGCACTGTTTCCTTGGAAACAAGCAAGAGTGGTTGAATTGACAACTTGAAAACTGTACGGACTTATATATTTACAGTCTGCCTTTTTCTTTTATTTTTTATAATATAAAAAAGTTGTGTAAGAGGGAATAATTGTCTTTTCTTTTTGATCTCGCTGCTCTGCAAACCACTCATTGTTGTTCGACACTTTAACAACAGTAGGTGACTGCATTGTTAATTTTTGCGTTTTCCTTGTCGTTTGCTTCTCACTCAGTAGCCTTCCTGTTTTTTTGTTTGTTTGTTTCACTTCCCGTGCTTTCTTTGTTCTCGTTAAGATACCACAAAAAAGAATTGACGACGAAGCTTAAGAGTGGAAGAACACGAATACAGTGAGAACGACACAAAGCAAGAAGCCGTATCTGATCATCGCGCCTTAGCTGAAAACTCACGCACTCGCACGTTCCTCTACCCCCACACCCCCACACGCACGCTTCTCGCCATGTATCAGAGGCAGGGCATGATGTACAACATGTACGGGGCTCAGGGGAATGCAGGCCCCAACACCGGAAACGGTGGCTACCCCATGTTCGGCAACAATAACGGCCAGAGCAGCAACATCAGCGGCAACATGTACGGCAACATGGCTGGCATGCGCGGCAACAACAATAACAACAACAGCGGCAACGGTGGTGCGGCAGGCAACCCGGGAATGTACGTGTACGGCGGCAACAACAACAACGCCGGCGTCTCTGCAGGAAATCCGTCCGCCGGGGCCTACGGCATGCACATCGATCCCGCCTACGCCGCCTCCTACGAGTACAACGGCATCAATAACATGAACAACACGCGCGGCCACGGCGGACGTGGCGGCTACTCAGGTAACAACAGCAACAACAACACCAGCCGGCGTGGCGGCGGTGGTGGCTATCACCGCGGCGGTGGCAGCAGCTACGACCAGCAGGTCACCTCCGACTACGAGGTGCACGACAACCAGCTGAAGGCGCCTGTGGCGGTGACGATGGAGACGATCGTGCCCACCATCGGCAGCAACCGCCTCTTCAGCCGGCCACCGAAGCCGATCGTGTACGGCTCGCGCAGCGTCGTGCGCATCTGCGACGCCTTCCAGGAGGGCCGCTGCCTCGCGGCGGAGAAGTGCCACGACATCCACGTCAAGCCCGAGTTCCTGGCCGAGACGCGGATGCAGATGAGCTCGTGGCTCATGGACCGTGAGAACGAATTTCGGCAGACGCTGGAGTCCGACCCGAGCAAGACCTTCCGCATCTTCGTCGCGGACCTGAAGGAGGTGGTGGAAGTGCCTGTCGGCTCCCTCGTCTTCACCAAGGGCCTCTACGTCGACCCCACCACGCGGGCCAAGCGGGCTCGCGGTGCCGGCAACCACGCCCACGCCCACGCTGTTATGCAGGTGCCGACGAGCTGCGGGCTCTACTCCACCGACCCGTCGCAGTGCAAGTGGGGCCGGTGGTGCAACCAGGTCCACATCGACCACCAGTGGATGCAGTCAAAGAAGGAGGAGTTCGACCACTGGTTCAACGAGCTGCAGAACCGCTACTTCACGCTGCCGCCGGACTCGAGCTTCACCGTGCACGACCCGCAGCTAAAGTCCAGCATCAGCCTGCCCAAGTTTAGCATTGCCGGCTTTTCGCGGGGTCTCTTCCAGGGCTCGATGAAGAAGCTGGCCAGCGTGTGCCTGCTCTACCAGCGCGGCAAGTGCACGGCCGGGTCGTGCTGCAACCAGATCCACGTCGTGCCGCAGTACCTCAACCTTGCGCGCGAGTACGCCACGCTGGAACAGTCGCCCGACGTCCCGGCCGAGGAGAAGCAGCGGGTGGCGCGCGAGATGGAGATGCTGCGCGGGCCCTGCGTGGAGCAGCAGCAGCGCGAGCAGCAGGAGGCGGAGAAGGCGGCGGCGGAGCTGCAAGCAACGCGGCCCGACAACGCGAACCCGCTCCACGACGGAGACGGGTCCGGCGAGGACCATGACGCCTCAAACGGTGGTGGCGCTGGTGGCGAGGACGACCTCGGCTCCAGCGGTGCCCTCTTCGAGCACGTGCAGGTGGACGAGGACGTGGAGCCGGCAAGCCACCCGGCAAGCGCCAACACCTCCCTCACCCGCCGCCTCAACACGAGTGCGCCGGATATCAGCCTCTCCGGCGGCCGCCACATGAACAGCGACGGCAGCTACAGCTTCAACCCCTACGGCAGCGTCACGTCGCTGCCCGATGCGTCGACGTCCTACGGCAGGGCGCCGGCCGGCCGCGGCACTGGCATGACGATGGAGAGCAGCGGTGTGGTGCAGTACACCCCGGGCAACGTGCAGCTGCACTCGACGAGCAGCAAGGGCACGCGGCGGCTGGTGGCCGTCATCTCGCCCGAGACGAGCAACAGCATGAACGAGATGCACCGCACGGATGAGATGGGGGCCAGCGGCACGGTGGACGGGTGCCCGTCCATCACCGTCATGGACCGCCACGCCCACACGCCCGGGCAGTACCGCGGCGGCTACCGCGCGGCCGGCATGCACCACCGCCCATTCGGCGACGGCCCCTTCGATCACGCCGCACACAGTGAGCAGAGCAGCTCGCTGCACCCGCTCGACTTCGACGCCAGCCTGCACTTCTCGCCCTCGCCGCTGCTGAACTTCGACGCGTCGAACACGAGCCTCTACCGCAACGGCTCCACCCGCGACGAGGAGGCAGTGAACAACCTGAACATGCGACTTGCCGCCTCCAACACGAGCGTGCCGCACCCCGGCGCGTCGACCAACTCGCAACCTTACATGACCGCTGCCTCGCCGTATGGAGCCGCGTACGGGGCGTCGAAGAACCGGTTTAGCACCAGCGCCACGGGCATGCGTCCACGCGTGCAGCCGTCCACCGTGTCGCTGGGCGACAACTCCGGTCAGTCGACCAGCAGCCCAAACATGAGCGCCTCCTCACACTCGAACCCGTCTGCGCGTGCGCCCGCCGTTGGTGAAGAAGGCAGCGCACGGTAATGCGGCCGACGTAAAACGGCCCTCTTTCTCTTTAACTTTTTTTCTGAAATGTAATTTGTCGCCGGTTGTGCAACTCTTTTTTTTTTCAGTACTGTACCGCCGCTCCTGCTGTTCTCTGCTTAGTGTAAGTGCGGTCTCTCCTTGATTTGCTGGATTCGTTTCTTAGCATAAAAACTCTATCTTTTTTCTAATTAGTATTTTTCATATGCTCACTGAAAGCGCTATTCTTGATTTGCTTCTGCTTTTTTTTTTCTGTGCTCGTTCCATGACTTTCTTTTCTAAAACGGAAATGCAACCACATGCTTGCTGCAACTTTTCTGGCCTCTGAGATGCAAAACAATGGCAGAACTACCGGCAGCAAAAAGTGGTGGTGCAGAAAGCGTACTGGGGCACGTTTGTTCGCTGAGTAGTAGTGGTGACTTAGCAGACTGGTGGACGTCACGAGATGAAGTCTTCTCCCAACGTTTTCAATGTCATGAGTATTGAGCGCATTTGAACTGTTACCCTATTTTTAGTTTAAGTCTTACTTGACTTTTTTTTTCGATTTGTGCGTTTGTTTGTTTTCTAAAGTAGGATTGTGAGAAGAAAACCCGAGCTATCGTGGTATCCCGATGGAGACTGTTTCTCCATTTTTTCTACTTCCATTCCACAACTTTGGGCTCACGTCGCACTTTCTTAAAATCCACTAAAAGGTTTCTTTTAATCGAACCGTACAACGACGGTTTTACCTGAAAACAAAAAAAGTGTTGTTTACAAACCAAAAAAAAAACTTTCATCATTAAGCGATCCCAAACAGTCATTTCTTTTCTTCTTTTAACCACAATTTTTTTTTTTTGCAGTTTTCTGCTATCTTTTAAAACCCCGAAACCTACTATTTTGTAATCATTCTTTTCTTTTATCTACTTTTTTTTTTATTACTGCCAACCTTTGCTAATCGTTTTGCGTTCTTCCAAGTGTCACAGGTGCTGAGAAATCCCTTCCTCAACAGCAACAAAAAAGGATTTAATTCGCTAGGTTTAAAAACTGTGTTACGTGGCCTTACTCTCCACTTGTTTCTCTTGGTTTTTCTTCTTGTTTTGCTGTTTACTGCTCTGCTCTCTTTTTATATATTATTTTTTACTTTTGGTGGACACAAGAAGGAACTAAATTACTGTATTTTTTTTGTTTTTCTAGCAGCCAAAAAGAGACGTCTTTGTTGTGAAAAGGTGAGAGAGTGTCGTGCTCTTCCAAAGCTCTGATTTTCAAATTTAGCTCAGGCATCCGCTGCGTCACTTTCTTATGTTTTTCAAGCCCTTAAAAAAAGAATATGGCTCTTTGTCACACTAATTCCTGGTCATTGTGTACCAAAAATTGTTCGTTCGATTCTGCGCACCGCTATGCTGTTCGTGTTCGCTTATTGGCGGACGCGCGGTAGCAATTTAAAAGAGCAACAAGTTTGCCGTAGTTGCCGCTTTTTTCTTTTCGTTTTTTTTTTTTGTAAATTGCCTTTCTCTGCTTTCAGGATAGCAGCTGTCCGCTGTCAAAATTTGTTTTTGGCATCATGTTTTCGTCAGTCGTAGCACCACAAATTCATCTCTTCTTTACATTCGTTATAATATCTTTATTTTTTTTTTAAACCTTCTTGTTTGGTTCATTGTAGCGGGCGATAAAACCAGCTAAACAGTTCTGGTTTTTGCTTTCTTCCTTCTTTACAGTCAGCTTCGTTTTACCCACTTCCATAACAAAATGTAGTTTGAGGAAAAAAATGTATTGCAAGCGAGCGCGTAAACGTATCTGAGCACATCATCACATGTTTGTGTTTTCATATGTGAGTGTGATTAGTAGACCACGTGCGTCTGACGCTCGTACAAAAGAAAAAGAAAGAGAAGCGCGAGGAGATAATATTCTAATAGGGGCAATGTATTACACAGTGAAGAGGTGTGTAGTCTCAAAGAGATAGAGAGGTGAGCCTTGCTTGTTCGATATTGAACGAAAACATACGCAACCTCACTGCCATTCTTGATATACTCCTTCCTTTTTTTTATGCAGCCCTTGTTCCACGACTGTAGGTAGCAAGGGATTTTAACAACAGTAGTCTTCTGTGGGCTACCAAGTACATGTAGTAAAATTGTTTTTCCTTCTTTACTTTTTACATTTAATTAGTGGCAGCTTGGAATGAGGAGAACTCAAGACTGTCTACTACATGAAAACGCACGTTTTTTTTTTGTTTTCTTTCTTTCAATCAAAAATAGTTTTATCTCTTTTTTCTAACTTTTTTTTGTGTGTGATCTGTACTGTTTTGCGTCGCTGTTGACCACTACAACGCTCTTGTTTCTTCTGTCATTTCACCGTGTTTTCTAGTTTTGTAACTATTAAGCTTTTCTTTCTTAATGTGTTTAGTAGACGCGGTTGTGAAATTAGCCGGCCGGAGGCAGTGGTGGTGAAAGACAAGGATTCTGAGAAGAAACTCTCGACATTGTTCAAAAACGCTGAAATCGTATCTCATCCTAATTTCTTTTTTCTTCTTTTTCAAAACGCTACGCAACACTAAGAAAGACGTTTTTGAGTGTTAACGTGTCTTCCTTTTCCCCCCTTTTCATGTCTACGTAAAAACAAAAAACAGTCTCTTTCTCTTTTTAGCTTTCTCAGGTTTGTCCTTCCCCTGCCTTTTTTCTCCTTCCCATAAATGACTAACATGACCGCGTTTTGCTGTGTTTCCTGTTCTAGGAAAACAATGAAAGCTTCCACTATCTGCGGTATTTGCAGACTTCTTAGCTTTTCACTCTTTTCTGAACTTAAGGTGTAATTGTCTCTTCTTTTTTCTTTTGTTAACATATATACATACACACACACGAACTCAGTAGTATCGTTTGGCGGCAAAATGAGAAGAGGGGAAGATGAAAACGACAAGCGAAGCTCTTTGTTACACGTCATGGATTTCTTTTTTTTTTTATATATGCGCGCAAATACCTTAAAGTTCTTGAAAATTTTCTGGCATCTCGGTCCTGAACGGAACAATTTACGATCCGCTGTATTCAATGTGAAATATGCCATTTGTTTTTTTTCTGTGGTGATGACGACATTGCAAAGCGATACGCTTTCATTGTTATCATCATTGCTTTTTTTTTTTGGGGGGGAGCTCCCTATAATCACTTTCCGTGTTGTGCAGCTTTCGCTTCCCGTTCTCATGCTTTTCAAAATGCCGTTGCTTCTCTTCGTGCCTCCAAACCAGTTTGTTTGTTATCTTTTTTTTTCCCTTTACACATTCTTTTTCTGTCCCGTCATTACTTCTGCTGACGCGCTATCCCTGTATTACTGTTTGTTTTTTCTAAAACCTGAGAAGCACTGACTGAAGAACGTGCGTGAGAGTGTGGCGAAAAAAGAATCAAATTAAAGTGTTTTTTTTTTTTGAATGTTGACCTCTCTTTTTGTTTTCTTTGCCTATCATTGCTTTCCTTTTCCCATTTAGTGTCTTTATGTCATTGCCGCTGTACGACACATGCTCATTGTTGTTTCTGTTTTTTCTTTCATACTTTTCTTCCCGTGTCTTCTTCGCTCTGAACCCTTTTTTTTTCACACTGGTTTGGATTCCTTCCCCCCTTGCCTTTTTCCTTCTTTTTCCCCCCTTTCCAGTGCTTCCTCTCTTTATCGCTTATTCAGACGCTATTGCCACGTTTTTTTTTCGATTTACTACTTTCACGACCTTTTTGTCTAAGTTTTTTTTACTTTTTTTTCGTTTGTCTGTAAAAAGTAACAAAGCTAAACATTTTAATAACATTTGTGTTCTATCCTGTATTCTGTTTCTTTTTAATTTAACGTTGGTAGTTTTAACTAATCGATTTGTTGGATTGTTGGTGTAGTGTGCTCTGAACGAAATATGCGCATATGCATATATATGTAAGTCCTGAACGAGATGCTTGCTCTCCAAAGAGAAAAAAAAAGAGAAGAATGTAATAAAGTATGAAAGGCTTTTCCTCTTAAATTAGTTGCGATGATTGAGGAGCAGTTTACGTGTGAAAGGCGAGGTTATATATTAGCAGTCGGGCGGGTGCAACACGCGTCATGCTTTGAGAAAAAAAAAATATAGCTGTACGCTGTCTTCGTATTCATCTTGTCTCGATGTGGGTATAAAGGAAAAGATCTTTTTACTGGAACTTCGGGAGTGTCTACCAGAAACATGCGTACTTGCGATCGGCTGTTAACGTCGCAGAGACAGAGTGTTTGACTTTTTTGCACTTACAGCAAAGCAGCTAGAACAATCGAAAAAAAAAAAAAGAGAGGCTCCACTGGATTCTGAATTTTTGCTTACTTTTTCTCCTCTTCTTTTGCTAAACGATTTATGGAAAACTCTTCACTTTATTTGCACTTGACACTGGTGCAGCGGACTGAAACAGCTCCACACTTTCGTTCTTTCTTTCCGTTTGTGTGTGTGTCTGCGGGTGTTCAGCAGTCGCATTTTGCATCCTCCATCTACGCCGCATACTCCGTTTCACTCACAAATAGGAAGTCGGCGTGTTGTTTTTCTTTCCCCTTTTTTTATGACACAATTGCCACTCACATTAAACGACAAAGTGCTGTTTTGTGAATCCCTCAATTGTGCATTTTGCACCTCAATAGAAGTTCTTGTCGCAAGTAGCGCCTTTGCGATTTTTAGACTACATTGTGAACGCTACTAAATAGACTTACAAACTCGCCGCACCACATTACTGTACGGATTTTTTTTTTTGTACAATTGTGAGGCAGGGCAACGCATATACACTCACATATACATATAGATAGATTTGTACTTACATTTGTTTTTTTTTTCGTGTCGTTCGTTTCTCTTTTGTTGTAGAAGAGAACGATGTCGACCTTTGAGGCAGATCAAAGGAGTGAGAATCACTCGACAACTAAAGATTTGAAGCCGCCAGGCGTGTATCGCTCACTGGCTGCGATAGAAGGCTCGGCAAGCAGCTCCGTTGTGAACCCAACGGCTACAGCTCCAACGTCAGATGCAAACGTCATTTCAGCGTCCGCGGATGCCCGTCACCGCTTTTACCAACTCCGCAGCCTGCGTCGCGAGATGTGCGGACGGCCTCCTGTCTTGACCCAGGACACAAACGCTTTAGGAGACGCGTCATCACCCGCCACGCTCTCCGCGGCGCCTCCCGTCATCACACAGCTGCACGCCACACCGTCCCCCCTCGCCACGTCGTTCGGGGTGCCGCTCGACCGCCTTCCACCTGAGGAAGCCGCCACGCGGTACATTCTGCGCACGGCGGCTGCCGAGCGTGCCCTGCGCCAGCAGCAGGCCGAGAACGATGCACTAAAGCACCGCGTCGTCGAGCAGCGGCGGGAGGTGGAGGCATTGCGGCTGCAGCTGGAGAACGCCTCGCGCGAGCTGGCAGCCTCGAGCCAGACGGTGCTGCGGCAAACCGCCACGATGCGCTCCCTCACCGCGGCCATGGAGCGGCGGGACGCCTACCACCTTATTAAGGACCGCCGCAGCAGTCAGGAAGTAACAGAGGCAGCGGCAGAGGCAGGGAGGGGTACTGCCGCCGCTGCTGCTGCTGCTCAGGAGCAGCAGGAAAGGCGTATAGGAGAGTTGGAGCTGGAGGTGGCGCAGCTCAAAACAGAGAAGGCGGCTCTGGAAGAAAAACAGAAAAACGACTCTCTGTCTGCTGCGGGTCGGTCAACGGTAGAGGCGATTGATCGCGAAGAGGAAGATGACGCTGCAAAGGATGAATCTGTAGGGCAGGGTCAACCACACAACACGTGGCTGCCGATGGCCGCTGATGAGCTCCAGCGACTCGTGCAGACGTTTGGCCGTCTCCTGCACGGCCGCCACCCATCCCCGCGGCGACTGTACCCGTCCTCAACGTCGCAGCTCGACAGCGTTTATGAGGTAACGCTGCGTGACGTCTCTTTCACCTCCAACGCCTCCGCACCGTGCCCAGACGCGTTAAGTTCTTGCAAGACGCAGCGCTTTCTATCCTCTCAGCACGGCGTGCTGTGGCTGTGTGGGCCGTACAACACGCACCATCTGTTGCTCCGCGCCTACCCTGTTTGTACCCCAGCAACCCGCCCACTCCCCTCCCCACGTGAGCGGCAGACTGGCCGCTTCTACGCTCTGCCGGAGACTGATGGTCTTCTTTGGGTGCACTACTTCGACTCGGTGGAGATCGAGGAATCGGTTCGCGATGAGGCACAGGTGGTGAACGCCACCGCCTCTGCGACAATCCCCGTGCGCAGCATTTTGACGTGTTTGAACACGCCTTTCGCTGAGTCCGCGGTGTCCACGGTGCACACGCTGCACGTGATGAAGCCCGGTGAGTCACGTCCGTACGGGGCAGCGACGTTTGCGGTGGACGTTGTGCTCGTCCGACCAGCTGTTCTGGACACCCTGCGTGTGAGCCACGGTGGCCGCGTTGCGCCATCGTTGGTGGGCAGCGTGGCAACGAGTATTTCGCACTCGCCCCCCGTGCGCCGTTGGGTGGAGGGGGAAGGCATTGCAGACGTGAGAAATACGGACGGCCACTTCAGCCCTGACAGCGGCACCGCCACGCCGTCGCTGATTCCTGTAGCTCTTACGTCAGAGGCATCGAGTGTTGTGGCACATCGACGCCGTGCCACGCCGCTGCTGTCCCCGTCTCGCGAGCTCAGCGATGCTGTCCTTGAGACGCACCGCCGCCTGTCCGCGCCTTCATCGACCTCGTCGCACGGGGAGGCGCAGGGAAGCGCGTTTGCCACCGCTGCTTCACCTTCACCCGCAGTGGTGGACGAGGCCCAGACAACCAAAGAGACGCCTGAAGAGGCGAGAGAAGAAGAAGAGGTGGCTGTGGTGACGGGAGAGGGCACAAAGGCGGAGTCGTCGAAAGATGCGGGTTCTGATGTGTTGTCGTCAGCGCACAGGGAAAGCGGCACCGCGACAAAGAGTGAAGTCGGTGCACCCGCGCCGCTACCGTCACTCCCATCTGCGGCTTCCTTACCTCCTCTCCCAGCAGTTGCCACCACGGCGGCGCCGCTGGTGCCACTTCCCCCTCTGGTGAGTGTCCCGCAACCGCCTGCCGCCGTGCCGGTGAAGCCGTCTCTACCGCCCCCGCAATCCCCCATCACCAACGTGCACTTTTGCGTCAAGACGCTGTCCGACTTTGATAGCGGCGGCGTCGATGACGTGGAGGGTCTGCTGGAGCACTGCGCGGTGCAGGTGGACGTCTACGCCGCGGAGCAGTTACTGGTTTGTCTGCCGCCGCGTCACAATCCGTCGCACGCGGTGTGGGCGGCGGACGAGGGCAGCGGCAGCGCTGCGCTTCTCCCGACGCAGGACCTGCGCTTCACCGTGCGAGCGGCCAACGTGGCACCGACGGCTGTCCTGGCGGAGGCGGTGGTGCACGCTGCGGATGTGGTTGCTGCACCGGGTGAGAGGAGCATCGCGCTGACGTCGCGGAGCACCGGCGCGCCGTGTGGAACGCTGAAGGTCCGCTTCGACCTTGACATTTCCGAAGGTTAGCCTCGCGCGACGTCAAATTGTAAATTTTAGATTTTTCTTGGAGATTTAGCAGGTTTCAATTCCGTGTTTTTTCTTCTGAATGTGAGCAAAAATAAAAAAGGAGTAGCGTAGGTTTTCTCGTAGTGCTGGTTTTTTTTTCCAAGTCTTGCTCACCAGAGAGGAGCAAAGCAGGCATCTGTGAGTATCGGTTTCCTACTGCAGTGTTTCAAAATAATAATAATAATAATAAGCCATTAAATGGAAGGCGCTTCGTTTTTGCAAGCATGATATGATGATTGAAGGCAATTTGTTCACGATACTTCACAAGAGTTTCATTTTCCACCAACATTAACATACACCTGAACACAAACTCCACCTTCGCCTCCCTTCTTTTCCTCTTCTTTGCCCTTCGTTTACACGATAAAACGAACGTTTCATTACAATTTCTCATTTGCCGCACTGAAAGTAGCTTACGAGGAACAAGCGGCCCACTTTCGTGTTCGTGGTGCTTCATCCGCTGTCCTTCGTTTTTTTTTCATTGTTGTTTTTTTTGCTTGTATTTGCGTGTGTGACTTGGCGATCACAGACTTTGTGCGTCCACGCGCCACTCCACAACTGTTGGTTTTCTGCGCTGTGGCTGCGGGTTGTGGGAGTGTGGGTCGCACTGGAACCTTTCTTTTTTTTTTTCTAGCTGTTTGTCTCATTTTTTTTTTTAAATCCTTCTCGGAGTTTGCTGCTCACGTTCCTTTCTTTGTTGCTGAAGGATATTTTGAGTGGGAATTGCAGGCGCCCTCTCCTGTTCTTCAATAGCCATCATCTCCTTTTTTTTATCATTATCTGTTCTCTCCTTTTTCTCTGGTTAAAAAAAATTAGCAAAGTGCGCTGAGCAGTCACTTTCTTTTCTAGTGTCAAACGCACGAGTGCCCACGTGACCGTCTACTACATCATCTTTTCCTCCTTGTAATTTATCTCCTAACCTGGTATTTCATGGTGTGTGCTTGTGCCTGCGGTACCACTTCCTTTTTTTCTCTTTAAAAGTGCCTTATTTCTTTTAGTTCAACTTATTCAATCATCTGTTCATCTTCTGTGAGGGAGAAAACGAGACAAAGAGAAAGGACATCAAACAGACGGTACTGTTAGATCAGTTTTTTTTTTTTTTTAACTCCTCACAAACTCCAATTACCATATAACTTTCTGTTACTCAATTCTATAAACAAACACACAAAAAACTGGAAGAAATACCTTCTCAAGGAACTTAAAAGATTTTAATTTGCAGTGTTTACACATTTGCGTCACCTCCCAGCATTTTTTTTCCCCTTTCCTATCATCTCGCGTTCACCAAGTGCAGAGCCGGCAAGAGAAAAAACAAAAACTGAAGGTCGACCATCTAGATTCTTTGTTTGTCTTAATTTTTCCTTTAGTGGTTTCTTTTTTCAAGCACCAACAAAAATAGTATTTTTATCTTTCTTTCTCTGTAAAGTGTTGTTAAAGAGCTGTCTTATTATCTTTTTTTTTGTTTCACTTACACGTTTCTCCTTCGTTTCTCGTAGTCAAATGTCTCGTTTAAAGATTAATTTAGAGGCGATAGAGCGCGACAGCAATGCGAATGCGGAGGGGTTTTCGGCGGACGGCGGGGTGCGCATCGGCTCCCTCCTTGTCTCCTCGGAAGGTGTGCGGGACAGCGCGGGGCACTACTACGTGCTTTCTCTCAACGACTTTGACGTGGTCCCGGAGGCGGAGGGCGGCTTCCTGGGCCGCGGCAGCAGCGGGTCAGTGCGCCGCGCCATCCATCGCCGCAGCAACACCGCCGTCGCGCTGAAGGAGATCAAAGTCACCGGGCGGGCGCACATGAGCGAGATTCGAAAGGAGCTGGAGACGCTGCACGCGGGGGACAGCGCGACGCCGTACCTGGTGAACTTCTACGGCGCCTTCACCCACGAAGGCGCTGTCTTCATCGCGATGGAGGCGATGGACGGGTCGCTGCAGGAGGTCGTCAAACCGGTCCCGCTGCCGGTGCTGGCGTGCATGACGCGGCAGATGTTGCGCGGTCTCGTCTACCTGCACCGCACGCGGCACCTTATGCACCGCGACCTGAAGCCGAGCAACGTGCTCTACAACAGCCGCACCGGCGATATCAAAATATCCGACTTCGGCGTCAGCTCCTTTCTCGAGTGCACCAAGGCGGACGCGCACAGCTTCGTCGGCACCGTCACCTACATGAGCCCGGAGCGACTGCACGGTGACTCGTACTCCTACGGCGCAGACATTTGGTCGCTGGGGTTGGTCGTGGCGGAGCTCGCGCTCGGCACCTGCCCTTTTGCGGCGCTGCGCGGGGAGAGCAGCGAGGGCCGCTTCTGGGCCCTCATCCAACACTTGAACGGCGTCGGGCCTGCGCTGGAGCTGCCGCCAGACATGGAGCGCACGCTGGCCGACTTTATCAACGCCTGCGTCGTCAAGGCGCCGGATCAGCGGGCCACCTGCAGCGATCTGCTGCACCACCCCTTTATCAAG
>JASAOP010002509.1:0-28485 GCA_030849055.1 Crithidia thermophila | reverse complement strand
CCGCCCGCATGGCACGGTCCAGCAGTGTGCGTCCGATCTCGCGGCACTGATCGCTGCTCAGGATGGCAGGCTTCCCCCCACGTCCGCGACAGTACAACGTGAGCTGCTCCATGATGCTGCGCTTCGCGCTCGAGCGCCAGTCCGCCGTGGTCGACAGGGCATCCCGCGCACCGCCACCGCGGCGGTGGTGGGCCCCGTCCGCCGACGTCTTCTTCGGTTCCTCGCCGTCATCGTACGCGGAGTTCACCGACGCCGCGCGAGATGACGTGGCCGACACGCCGCTGTTCACCTCCGACGCGTCGCGGCCGCCACCGCCCTCACGTGACTGACTGCGGTGGCGCCGGTGGTGGTGCGGGCGCCGCGACGACGACGCCACGGACGGCTCTGCGTCAAAGACAAACGGGTACGAGCTCGGCGTCGCGCTGTGCACCGAATACGACGACTGCTGCGACAAGTTACCGTCGTCCGTGTGGACGGAGTTGTCGGCGCCAAAGGACGGCCCGTTGTGGTGGCTGGCCAGCACATCCTCCACGGAGGCCAGCACGTTCTGCGACATCCCTGTGCCGGCAAAGCCCGCGTTGAGGTTCACCGACTCCAGCGCCACAGGTGCCTCGACGTCGCAGCGGAGGTTGTGAAACTGAAAGAAGGCTTCGCGGCGCTGGGCCGTGCCCGAAGCCGCGGCGGCGAGACGCTGCTGCCGCTGCTGCAGCAGAACTTCCTGCGAGTGCATAGACGGCGACGGCGCACCGAACCCGCCGGCAGCCGCGGCGGCGTCCACCGTGTTCGACAACGCACGTCCGGCCCCCATGCCGAAGCTGCCGGCGTCGAGGAACGACGCCCCGTCCCGCGCGGCCACGGCCATGCGGTCGTAGCGCTTCTCCGCGTGGTCCTTCATGCGACGCAGCATCGTCGAGTGCGCCTGGCTGATGTAGGAGGTGGGCAGCACCTTCTGCGCCTCCGCCCCGACGTTGGCCAGCACCATCATGTCCCGCGCACGACGCCACTTCTCCAGCGGCTTTGGCACCGCGTAAAATCCTGTCTTGCTCAGACCGCGGAAGTTCGTCTTCAGCTCCTCGTGCTGGCGGCGCTGCTGGATGTAGCGGCGCATGACTTCTGCCCCGTCGTCGCGCGGCGCGGCATCGACGCTGCGCAGGTGGTCCACGAGCATCACCACCGAGGCATCCTGGAAGGTGCGGGTGCGACGCTGCACGGCGCGCTGCACCCGCGCCGCGGCGGAGCGGTCGAAGGCGACGGACTGCGGCGGCATCTGCTTGCCCACCAGCCCACGCACCGCCGCAGGGATGTCCAGCGGAGCCTCCAGCTTCTCCATGGCCTCGCTGATGGCGGCTTCGGCACTGGCGCTGTCGTTGTTGTCGTCCTGCGGAGGCTCCGATTGCTCCTCACGAGCGCGAAGAACGGCATCCAAGAAGGAGCGTTGCGCCGCGCGCTGCCGTAGCACGTTGTCGATTTCCCGCACGAGCTCCCCTTTCTGCATCGTCAGTAGCATCCCTTCGTTCGCCGCCTCCTGCGTGAGGGCGTCGTACTCGCCAAATATTTGCATGAGATAGGGGTAGGCGTACGCGCACGACGTGGCGAGGCCGGGAATGTTGTGCGCCACCCCCGCCGTTGAATGCAGCGCGGCGAGAGCCTGGCCCATCCGGTTGCCGGAGCGGAAGCTGCGTGCCGGACCCGCATCGCCCGCGCGACGACCGCGCGCGCCGTCGGCGTCGTCGGCGTCGTCGTCGTCCTCGCCGGACATGAACTCCTCCTCGAGCGCGGCCCACGGGTCCTCCTCCGCTGCCGCTGTCTTCGTCTTCTTTTCCTTCTTGACCTTCGCGCCGTTGCCGCTGCCGCTATGGCGGTTGTGACCTGCCTGGCCCTCTTCATCTTCCTCCTCCTCCGCGTCGTTTCGATGTCCCGACTTGCCGGCGCGGCTGTACTTCTTCTCAATCGCCATCGCTGCCAGCAGCTGATTGTCCTCGTCTTCGCTGTTCTCGTCGTCGTCGTCGTCGCTGCTCGCGTTGCGGCGGCGCAGAGTCGGTGCGGATGTAATGTCCTCCCGCTCACGCTTCACGGCAGCCTTGGCGGCCTTCTTCGCTTCTTTCGCCTTCTTCTTTTCCTCCTTGCGCAGCTTCTTCTCCTCGTGCCGGCGGCGACGCCGCGCCTCCGCATCCTCTTCTTCGTCGTCGTCTCCCCTGTCGTTCGCTGCGGCATCTTGGTCGTTGAGCAGCAGCCGAAGATCTGCCTCGGTGACACCGTCATCCTCTTCCTCCAAGTTGTCCTCCACCCCAAACGCACCCGCTGCGGCGCGGGTGTTTTCATGACCCCCTTCCTGACCTTCAGTACTAGTAGTAGTCGAACTGTTTTGAAAACCGCCAAGGATTTGCTGCGCCATCGCCACACCGGCGGCCGCCGCAGGGTTGGAAGTTTTCTGTGTGTCCTGCGGGTCGTAGTCGGTCACGTCGCTCTCCGCCACCACCGCGTTTGTGTCAAGACCGAGCAAATAGACGACAGCGTAGCCTAGCGGAATCTCCGCGTCGCCGAGCTCCTCGGGCGGGAAGACGAGGGCCGGCTGGTAGGCACCCTCGTACAACGCCCAGCGCAGCTTGGACGTGGAAGACATTGCTGCTACAAATGTCTAATTGCTTTTTTAGAATATCTTTTATAAGTGGGGTTTCACCTTTCTTTAATAAAAATGATTCTTTTCACAATTAGATGGTTAGTTGAGTAATTTGCTGTCTTGTACCCTATTGCGCACGCACACCTAAAGCTGAGAGTAGCCAAGTCTCCGAGCGAGTAGCAGATTGCTATTAAAAAGAAAAAAAAAGGAAATCTGAACGCGCCAGAAGAAGGGTTTGTATAATTTGGTGCTTTTTAAAGGCGCTCTCTGTCATGAGGCTCCTTTCCTTTTAGTGAAAAAAAAATAGGAAGTACTTGTTTGTTTCTTTTAAATTTTCGCGAAGATTTTGAAGTGCCAAGGGTTGATAGAGAGACTCACTACAGATTTCAAAGAGCGGACTCAGTATTTTTTGTAATATAGGTTCCCTTTGTACTCTATTCTGCGCAAATGCATCGCAGCTTGAGCGACACCGTCGCTGAAAGAATGGCCGAATTCGTGCTCAAGGAAAAATCGTTTCTTTTTTTTTTTTTAAATGCAGGCCCACACCACGACGCGTTAATCTCGGAACTATTCCACCAATTACTTCCGTAACACTTGAATCGTGTTTCTTTCCCACTTTTCTGCTCGTGAGGTTTTTTTTTTCTCCGTGTGCATTTCGACTTGCAGAAAGCCATGCTTAAAAACCCGCATCTCCTCTCGCTGAAAAAATAGAAGCGCACAGCGCACTTCTGCTACAACCACCATTATCTATACTAATCATCAAAGGAAAAAAACAACCAACGATCACCACCACAAAAAAAAGGCAGCACATTCGCTTTTTGTAAAGCCAAGCTCACCAAAACACAACACAAGAAGTATTAAAAAGGAAAACTTTCCAGTGACTGCAAACAACTACGTTTGACAACAAAAATGAAGTCGATAAGCAGAAAAAAAAAACGCGTTTTTCATCTCACCTCCGCCTGCGGCCACCACCGCCGCGGCGACGTGGTGACCGCCCACGACGACCACTATTACCACCACCACCACCACTGTTGTTGCCGTTGTTTGCGCGATCGCGACGCCGGTTCCCGCCGCGGCGGCCCCGCCCATCGTGATCGTCGTCGTCGTAGTCAGAGCTGTATGAGTCGCGGTCGCTGTACGAATCGTCATCGTCGCTGTCGCCACGCCGCCGTTTGCTGCGGCGGCCACCACTGTCCCGGCGTCGGCGCTCGCTGCGACTGGCGTTCCCTGCAGCGGCGCGTTGGTGCGAGGGGTACGACGAGGTGGACGTGGACGGTGCCGGTGCGGGGGATGGCGCCGCCGCTGCTCCTGCTGCCGAGGCGCGTTCCCGCCCACGCGCCGTGGTCTCGTCACTATCCTTGTCCGCGTTCGCAGAGCTGCTGCTGTGGTGGTGGTTGCCTTCCTGCGCGTTTGTGTGCGACGCCGCGGCGGCAACCGCGTTGTCGGCCAACGCCTTGTCGACGTCGCCGTAGTGGATGGGGATCAACTTGATCACGGCAGCGTCAATCGCGACATCGCGCGTGCGCTGGTCCGCCGCCCACTTCTCCACCTCCGCCCGCGTCACCTGCGCCGCGCGTGCGACGACGTCGTAGCTCACATTCCGCTGCTTTACAAAGGCCTGCGGGGCAATGAAGTAGTGCTTGCGGGTTACCGGGTGAACAAAAAGCGGAGGCTGGTTTGACGGGTGTTTCGGCCCGGCAAAGCCGTACTGCCCGCGTGCAGAGTTGAAGTAGACGGACCAGGTGTTGTACAGGGCAGGGAAGGGAGCCCCGACGGCGGGGTATGAGGACGGGATAATTTTCCGCAGCTGCTCTTGCTGCTCCTCAGGACTCAGCTGCTGCTGCTGCGCCTTGTCACGACCTCGTTTCAGCCCGGCGGCTCCACCCGCGTGCGGCGTAGCTGCAGAGCCTCCCCCTGAGGTGCGGTAGCGGATTCCCAGCAGCTCCATCGCGGCCACGTCCAGAAACACGCTGCGGTGCCGCTGATCAGCTAACCAGACGTCCACGTCCGTCTGCGTCAGAGCAGCGGGTGGGGGCAGCCCGCACTGCGCTGCCTCTTCTCTGTGAAGGTCGTTCGCCCGCTCGCACACGCGCATCGCCGGCACCTCCGACGAGGCACCGGGCTCCTGCAAGAAGGCCTGAGGCGTGACCAGGTACTCCTTACCATCCACCGGATGTTTGTACGTCGTCATCGTCGTCTTCGCTGTGGTCGCGTCGCTGCCTTCCTCCGGCGCTTTTTTGGAGAAGTAGTACCGCCCCACGCTGCGGCTCATACCGCAGGTCCAGCCCTCGGGTAAGGCAGCTTCCGAAAACGGTGTCCCCGTGGCGGGATACACGCGCATCATTTCTGTCCAGTCCGGACGCCACTGCTGTGCCGCCGACTGCGCACCGCGACGCGCGTTGTTGCCAAGCGAAGCGTTTGCCGTGGCCCATGCTGGTTGTTGTTGCTGCTGCTGTGGTGGTGATGATTGCGGCGACGACCAGTTGTTGCCCTGCACGGTCTTCTCGGTGCCCATCAGCTGCGGCGTGCGTGCCCACCGTGCATTCGCAGTCGCAGTGGTCGCGTTTACGTTGCGCCGCGACGGGGGCTGGTAGAAGAACGCGCTCGGTATCTTCACCGCCTCCGCGTTTCGCTTCTGCTGCTGGTTCGTGGTGTCGTACCACGCCTGATACGTGCTCCCCAACACCATCGATGTGGGCGGCACCTCGGCAGAGCTCAGCAGCGCCAGCACGCTCGGGAAGCGCGTGATGGGGCCTTCCACGTTCAAATACGCGTCGCGCAGCGCCGTGTACGCCTCCGTGGTCTGCACCGCCTTCAGCGCCGTCTCCAGCAGTTGTCTTGCCTCCTCCTTGCCGATCACCTTCACCGCGGACGAGGCTCCCGCAGCCGCAGCTGCACCACTGTTGTGCTCCGCATCCGTGCTGGTACTTGAAGTGTTCGACTGCAGCTCTATTAAATGCAACAACGTACCGCAGAAGGCGGCGGCCTCGCGACTCAGCAGCGGAGACGTCTGCGAGCGGTTCAAGAGCGTCGTCGCGAAGAAGTACTGCTCGCGCGTCAGACAGGCTGCTGTGGAGGCGGGGGAGGGTGCGCAGATGCGCTGGGCGAGTGCAGCGCCATCGCAGACATCAGCGTTGATGTAGAGACGCAGCAGTGACCGATAAAGTGCGCCATCCTGCTCCCACAACCGGGACACCCCCTTTTCCATCTTTTCCTCCGTAGAAACAACCGACGTATCGTTTTCCTTTGCTTCCGCGTCGCCTTCCGTATCGTCATGGGGCTTGTCGCTGCTGCTGCTGCTGCTCACGTCCTGGAGAGATGCAACGAAGGCGTCTGTGTAGCGCAGAGCGTCGCTGATGCGATGACACGCCTCCCGCTGCTCTGGGGCTACACCCGCCAGCACGGCGTCCATCGTGTTGCCCAGCAGCGACACCAACTGCTTCACCATCGCCGCATCAACAGCAACGTCATCCGAATTCTCTGCGGTGTTGGCTGCCGTCTTGGGTGCCCTCGCTTTCACCTCGATGAACTTCTTCAGCCAGATGAGCAGCGGGGACCAATGGGCGAGCACGTGTCGCACCAGCGGCGCCGTCGGCCGCGCATCGCGACGCAGCAACGTGGACAGCACCACGCGCACCACCGTCTCGTCCAGCAGCAGCGCCGGGGTGTAGGGCAGCAGGCGACGCGCAAAGGCTCGCGGAAAGTGCGTCGCGAGCAGCATGCACAAATCCACCCCGGCTGGCATGCGGAGCAGGTAGGGCAGCAGCGCGGGCAGCTGATAGCTCACCTCCGCCGCCGCTTCCTCTTCCACACCGTGCGCGCTAGCCTCCTCACTCAGCTCTTGTGCATTCTCCGCGACCGCAGCTGTTTGCTCTACATTCTCCCCTTCTTTTGCGGTATCGTCTTCCTTTTTATTTTCTTCCTTCTTCTCTGTTTCTGCCACGGGGGCTTCCGGTTCGGTGGGAAGAACAGGGTCGATGTGCATCTCCGCGCGTTGTGGCACCCACGCAGCCGCCCACGCCTCGCAGAAAGAAGAGGGTGATGTGGAGCGTGCTGTGACGCCCAGCAGCAGCGCCCGTGCCACGCGGGCCCGGTACGCCGCCACGTCATTCGCGTGCTCGACCGTCGTCGTCGTCGTCTTGTTCAGCAGCCGGCCAATCAAGCTGACATTGCGGTGCACAAACTGGAAAAGATCGTCCATCTCCGCGCTGGGTGGCGGAAGATCTGCCGCCGCGGCGTCCACGGAGATGTGCGCGAACACGCACGACGCCTGCTCCTTCTCGCATTCTGCCTCCTGCTCTTCCTCGCGGTCGAGCTCGTCTTCGCCGTCTAGCGGGAAGGGTTGCACGTCGAGGCCGCTGGCGGCTGCCCAGGACAGGGGAAATGCGGCCTGCACGCGCTCCTCAAGATCCGCCGTGATCTCCGCCGCTTCCTGCACGTGCGGCGCGACGTACTGCGACCCGCCCATCCCTGTCATCATCATCATCTGCTGCTGCTGCTGTTGGTAGTCGTAGCCGTCGTAGGACGTTGCGGCGCCCTGATAGCCGTTTGCCTCCCAGCCTTGCGCGTAGCCGTACGGGTTGTACGCCCCCGCACCCATGCCCGCATTTGGCTGCGCAATTCCGTCTTGCCCGCTGGGATTGTGGAAGGGAACGTCAAAGGAAGGGTCGTAGTCACCGAGAATACCAGCCCCGTCAGCACCACCACCACCACCACCACTTTCCTCATTGTTCCCCTGCTCAGCGTTGCCGGTGTTCCCCTCGACATAGTCCGGTTCCTCCGCGAGCAGCTCCTCGTCTGCCGGGGCGGGCGTCGAGGCATAAGGCGAATACTCGGCGTTGCGCTGACGGAACGAGTTCTCCCAACCCTCGCGTGACGGATAGTGGGTGTTCGCCCCACCAACGCCGCCGCGTGCCTCCACCACGTTTTGGTCCATCGACCACGACAGCAAACCTTCCTTTTCAAACGGCGACGCAGCTGCATTGTGCTGGCCACCACCGAAACTCGACTGCGCATCACCCCTTCCAACACCACCACCCTGCGGTTGTTGGTGCTGCTGCTGCTGCGCCGGTCGTGCCGGCATGGCCTCCTCATCCTCGGCTTCGTCTACCAGCTCGGGGTACGACGTGGTTGGTGGCGGTGGTGGAGGAGGGAGACCCATCATCGCACCCATCCCTCCGGACACATCGTTCATTCCCGCGCCCATAAACGGTGCAGCCGCGCTACCGGAATGCGGCGGGGCCGAATAGCCTTGAAAAGGCGCGGCACCAGGCGGGTAGTACGGCTGCTGCTGCTGCTGCTGGTGTGGTGGTGGAACTGCGTTGTAGGGATTCATAGGATTGTTGTGGTGGTAGCTGTCGCCGCCGCCGCCGCCGCCAGAGTAAGGTGGGTAAAAGTTGCCCTGCCCCTGAGGAGGCGCCGCACCAGCAAAACGGCGAGGGTCGCGATTGTAGTAGCTGTCGGGGCCGCCGTAGGGCGGATACTGCTGCTGTTGCTGACGGGGGTCGACCCAATTATACGGGTGCGCGCGGTACCCTCCGGGTCCAGTGGGCGGCGGAGCACCGGCAGCCTCGTTGACTGCCGTTGTCTTCGATATCGCCGATTTCTTCGCCGTGCTCGACGACGTCTGCAGAAGTTTGCTCAAGTTCGTCACATCGTCCTCGTCCACAAACGGCAGCGCGGCCGCCGTCGAGGCCGGAAAGGCCGAGCTGCCAGCGTTTCGATTTGCCGTGCTGTAGGGGTTGTTGGTACCCTCGGCGCCAAATCCCGCCTTTTCCGTGTCGTCGTCGTTGAAAGCAAATGCGTCACCACTACTACCACCACCACCACGTCCTCCCGCAGTCGTCGTGATGGTCGACGAAGCCGGTTTCGAACCACCACCACCACCGAAAATGTCGATTTCATCGGCAGCGTTGATGGCCCACGCCGGTGGCGGTGCATCGGCGCCCGTTCCCGCGAGTGCCTCATCGTCGACGTCACTGTCGCTGCTGTCCATCACGGCAGCGCGATGCCCCGCCCCGTCCGGCCCTGCATTCTCCCGCTCCTCGAGGCTACGGCGCAGCAGCTCCGCTTTAATCTTCTCCTGCAGCTCCCGCTTCTGCACCGCGTACGGGATGTTCTTTTTTAGAAACTCATGCGGGCAGTTCGCCTGCGTCACGAGGACGCCGTAGCGGCGAAAGAGGTCCGCCTGGAACTTGAAGGAGCAGAAGTAGTTCCACAAGAACGCGTACACCGCCTCGGGCCGCTTCACCGGGGCGTAAAACACGCCGGGCTCGTAGCCCTCAATGACGTTGATGTCGACCGTTTTCGTCTGCCGCATGGGCGTCAACAAAAAGTCCACGTCCTCGGCGGAGATGCCCTTGCCGTCGTGCAGCGTGCGGCGGTAGTCGACCACCTGAAAGGTTGCGTTGGGCGGGTGTTCAAAGATAACGCGACCGTAGTGGGCGCGCAGCCCAGCTGCCTGCACTTCGGTCAGCACCCGACTCGCCAGCCGGGTATCGCGGCCAAGAGTGACAACCATCTGCGACAGCTCCTCCCCTTTCTTCACGAAGCGCAGCGCCGTAATGGCGGTCGTCGCGTTTTGATACTGCAGCAAGTCGATGACGTACTGCACCATCTGCGCGGCGTACTCGGACGGCGTCGTGTTCTCGGGCAGCGTGCCGTCCAGATTAATGACGATGACGGAGGATGGGCGAATGGGTTCGCGGTCCTGAATGGGCTCCCGCCCTTGCGGGTAAAGTCGCAGCTCCGCCACGTTGGCTGGCAAATCAAACCGAATCTCTCGCCAGTGCTTCGGCGGCACGAGCTGCACATGTCCGATCAGCTGGCGGTAGTAGGCAAGGACGGTGCGCACGTCGGCATCGTCGGGCGGGACGGGAATGTTGTCGTACTCCTTCTGCTTTTCCAGGCGACGACTGCGGGCCTCGACGCGGTCGGCACTGCCGTGGTAGTCCGTGAAGAGCTGCGCATTTTGCTCATCCTCCACATCATCATCATCATCCTCATCATCCGCCCCAGTGTTGCCTCGCCCACCAGTGTAGCTGTTAGGATCCTGCGGACCTTCACCTTCCATGCTGTTGTGGTTCGCATACTCATAGGTGTTGTCTTGATGACCCTGCTCAACCTCCTCTCTATGTGACGTGTGGTAGCCACTAGGGTCTTCGTTACCGGGTGGCTGCTGCTGCTGCTGCTGATGATGATACTCTGCATACGCGCTCTCGTCGTATGCGTTAGCGTCGCTGTGGTTCTGATGGTGGTAGGACTCAGCGTCCTCCTCTCCTTCCGCGTCGTGCTGTTCACCACTGTTGTGGTCGTGCGATGTAGCCTGTCCCTCCTCGGTGAGGTGTTGCGGCGGCTGAAGGTGGACGTCGTCGACTGGCATGGTCAGCACCTCCGAGGAACCACCCTGGGGCTGCGTGTGACCCTCTGCAGAGGCGTCAGCGGCACCGTCAAGACCCGACGCGGTCGTCGTGGTGGTACCACTGCGCTTTTGAAAATTGAACATGAAGTTTGTTTTACTGCGAATGCGTAACTTGTGTACTTTTTTTTTTATTGTTCTTATTTAAGTGTTATTGTATTCAATCTCTTCCAACCAACCGAAAAAACAAATGTGACTCTAAGTGAAGACGTCGGTCCTCCTTTTTCTAAATTGCTGCACAGCAATGAGAATAGACAGCACGATTGAGCGCAGTCAAGATGGAGAGCGGAAAGAAACGAGAAAATTTGGAGAGGGAAAAATATGTGAAAACAGCGATTTAATAGAACCTTTCGCATTCAGAAAAAAAAAAGTTTACCATTGCACCAGCGGCCGATAGGTAATCTCTTTTGTTTTCTTTTGTTGTAAAAAAGTAAGCAATTAAAACAACGAATTTTTAAGATTCCGTTTGGCTAACTGGGCGACCTGAGCTGTGCATCACTCAAGAATACAAAGTCGATTGTATGGCAAACCGAGGTCTACTAAAAGCTCAATCGGCAGAGCTAAGTCAACGTATTTAGATAAACAGTAAAGCAGCACACTACGTTACTTTTGAGAGTTAAAAAAATGAGCTGCATCCGTGCAAAACTCAATCCTTTCTTGCAGTTAGCAGCCTATGCTTCAATTTCTCTGCTTGTTTTTTAATTGTTAAACTTTTTTTTTAACGAAGGTATTTGAAGAAGAGAAATGCACGACTACGTTTGTGGCTTTGTCTTTACGACGCCAAAGTCACGTGGTAGCGGGCAACAAGGAGATCTAACCAGAGAAGCGCACCAGGCTTCACAAACAGAAAAAAAGGGGAAACACCAAAAAGAAAAAAATACTCTCTATTCTATTTCGAATCTGTATGAAAAACCACTGTTGTCGCTCGAGAAAAAAGGAAACCAGATAAAGCTATTGGAGCCGCGCGAGTTACAAAAACGTCCATTCTCTTAAAGCTGCAAAAAGCAAAACAGTAACACCGAGAAAGCCGCACAAACAGAAGCACGCAAAACGAACTTTCAGCGCAGTGCACGCTTATCACCACGCCAGAAAAAAAAGGCTAAATAAAAAGAACAAAGAATACACGTGTATAAGAATACGCAAAAATGGATGAAAAAGAAAGGTAAAGGGGGGACGCGCAGAGTTACAATCTAAAAGTACAGCAGCACCAACAAACAAATCAGAAACAAAAAAAAAGTATAACTCCTGCTACACTCGCAAATCTACATGTGCAACGCTTGTTTTTAAACATTCATTTGAAAAGGGAAACCAACCACACACACACACGCCAAAGAAAAAAAAAAACAATCTACAGGAATGAGCACTTTGTTATTGAAAAACGATGATCATTTACCAAGCAAAACAACATTGTTAACTTTCATTTTACAATCTCGAAAACCCCCGAGACAACAAAAAAAAGGAGGGAAAACGAAGGAAGAAAAGAGAATGTAGTTTAAGTTGACGTGGTGCAAGGCAACGTTTTATGCGTTGATTCCATCTCCCCCTCCCTCTCGGCCAGGAGCTGATGCACGGCGCGCCGCACCCCTGCATGTTCTTCTCTCTTACCGTTGTTCTCCCTTTCGTTGCAATTGTTGCCGTCCCTAAAGCGCGGTGAGGCGGGCACCGGTGGCCAGCGGGGAGAAGTGCGAGCACAGCGTCCACGCCAGCGCCTCCGACTTGGACACAAACGACGACCCATCCTCCAAGACGTGCACGGCACCACACACGGGATCGGCCGTCAGCGTCGACACAATCTGCCGGCCCTCGCTCGTCAGCGCCGGCAGCGTGCTCCCGACCGACGAGCAGTCAACCTCCTTCGAGTGCGGTGAGTAGGTGCCCAGCGCGTTCTGCGCACTGCTCAGCAGCGTGTTCAGCGACGCGCTGTTCGCCCCACCAGCCAGCTCGCGCGCCTTCGCAAAGGCGTAGTTCAGCAGCTTGGGGAAGCGGTACACCTTCACCGTCATGAGCGTCGCTACGATGAACGTCAGCGCGAGGAAGTGTTTGTGCTCGGGTGACATGGACGACATCGTCGTCGTCGTGGACGGCGTCGAGCTGCCGGGCTTCGTCGGCGTCTCCAGCGGCACCGAAACGTAGGCGGACACGTTGTAGGCCTGCCGGAGATAGAACGGTGCGTTGGCCCCATCAGGGTCCTGCAGCGACACCGTCAAGAGACTCTCCATGAAACCGCTGAGGCTCTGCAGGATGCCGCTGTCCGTCACCGGGCCGGAGGACGGGTCCGCGGTCAGCACCATCGCCGCCAGCTGATTCTGCGACGCCAGCCCGTCGTTGGCGTGACGCTGACTGATCGCGTTGCCGTCCAGCGGCAGCTGCAGCTTCGTGCACTCCGCCCGCACCTGCTCGTAGAAGTTTTTGAGCCTCTCGCTGACCCCGTGAAAGGTGGAGAGGTTGCCGGAGGTGAGCGACTGGGCGGGCATCTTCCCCGCGAGCTGCTTCCCCTGCGCGGTCTGGAACAGCGCCAGCACCGTCGCAAGGCTGTCGTACGGGTTCGACTGGCGCGTCGCGCACAGCAGCGCCGTCTCCCAGCGGTGCTGACGAATGCTCTGCAGCATGGACAGCCGGTACGCCGTGTCGATGCTCGATTGCTCCCGCAGGGGCACGGTGTGAACCAGCAGGTGGCCCAGCACCACGTCACCGCAGTACTGCAGTGTCCGCACGGCCTCGTCGCTTTGACCGTAGGCGAGCAAGATGGCGGCGAAGAGCTGCGGGTTGGCGTAGCGCTTCAGGATGGCCGCGCGCTGCCGCTGCAACTGCTGCGTTGGTGCCGTGACGCCGTGCTGGTCGACCGTCGTGTTGTGCGGCGGCTCACCACCCTGCTGCTGTTGTTGTTGCTGAGAGTTTACCTCCTCGCTGACCTGTGGGCAGGTCTGGCAGACCACCGTAGCCGCGTCGTAGTTGCGCTGCGACAGCCGCGTGAGGAGCTGAGCCGCCTTGTGACTCTGCTCCCCGATGATGTAGTACGTCACCGCACGGGCGTCCGCGGCAGCCTCCATCGCCTCCGCGGCCTTCGCACACACGTTGCGCCAGAACGCGCGCGAGATGGCCGGCGCAACGGCGATCGCACGGTCCCACTCCTCGGCCTCCATCAGCGTGTTGCAGTACGCCTCGAGCTGACCCACCTGCAGCTGCGCGTCCGCGGCTTCCAGCAGGCGCTGCTTTTTGTAGTCGGCCCCTGCGGAGTTGACGGACTTGCTGTGGGCCCGGTCGACCGTGTAGGTGGCCCGCGCCTTGGCTACCTCGGCGAGCGTCGTGGCCGGCACGACAAGACCGATGTTGCTCGGCTTGCCCTCGTTCATCGTCGCCGTGTACTGCGCCGGGTCGACGACGTACTGCGCCATCTGCGCTGCCTCAGCCGCGCCGTTCGGGAACTCGAAAAAGCTGACGAGACGCTGCAGACGCTCGGCCGGCTTGTTGGCGCACTCGCTCAGCTCCTTCACGAGACGCTGCACCGCCGGCCCAGCGACCTGTGAGACGGAGACGGAGGTGGTGGAAACGCCCATTAGGGAGGACGGGTCCGCCACCACGCAGCCGTCCAACGAGCCGAGCGCGGCGTCGAGGTACACCTGCCGCAACAGCGCCACATTCCACGCCACCAGCGTCGCATCACGCGAAGCGGAGAGAAAGACGAGCGGACGCTCCACGTGGCTTGTGAGGGCGACGACGTCCGCGTTGTGCCCGCGCACGGTGGTGATGGCGACGCCGTTCCGAATGTCCCACAGCCGAATCGACGCATCCGCCGATCCGCTGAGGGCGAGATAGGGAGCAAGGCTGCACCACGCGACACTGCGCACGCGGTCGGCGTGCCCTTTCAATGCTCGAGACGAGACGGAGATGGTGTGCGCGTCGTTCGAGGACGTGTCCCACACCCGCAGCGTCCCGTCGTAGCTGCCGGACAGGAGGTAGTTCTGCGCGGTGGGGTTGAAGGCGACGTCGCAGACAGCGTCCGTGTGCCCCGCCAGCACGAGTGACGGGCGGTCGCTGCTGCTGCTGAGGTTGTAAAGATAGATGCGCTTGTCGTGACACCCCACGGCGACCGTCTTGCTCTTTGTTGGCTCGATGTCGACACCGTAGAAGGCCCCGCGTGAGGCGGTGTATCGGCGCACCACCTTGCCATCCTTCGAGGAAAGCATCGCCAGCCCGGTGCGTGACGTGGCGGCGATAATGCTCGAGTCCCCGGCAGCCCAGCACACGCGGTAGACGAGATCGGAAAAGACCGGCGTGCGCCACGACTCTTTGTAGGTGGAGGTCGAGTACATGACCACCTCCCCACTACCGAGCGAGGCGGCGATGTGCTTGCCGTTTGGCGACCAGTCGAGCGCGTGCACCATCACCGGACCTGCGTGGATCGCGTACTGCTGCGTCAGCGTGCGCAGATTCCACACGCGAATCGTGCCATCCACGCCGCTTGTCGCGGCGAGGTCGCGGTCGTGCTTGGAGATCTTGCAGCCGAGCATGGCATCCGTGTGCCCCGTGACGACATCGCAGTCCAGCCGCTGCTGCGCGACGTCGTACACCTTCACGGCGCCATTTGTCAGCCCGACCACCACCCGCGTCTGGTCAATGCAGGCGACGCTGCGAATGCCCATGCGTGTATCGGCATTCCCCGCCTCCGCGCTCTGCTCGTCCGCCGTCGACGCGGGCGTTGGGGGCACCAAGATGCTGACGGAGCCGACGGCTGACTTACTCGTCACGCTCCACTTGCGCAGTACTGTGCTGTCTGTGCTGGCGGTGTAGAAGGCGCCGGCCTCGTTGGGAATCCACGCGATGGAAGAGACGTGCTTCTCCGGCAGCTTGGCAAAGTCGAAGGTCTGCACCATCGTCTGCGCGTTCACATCGCACAGGGCCAGCGCACCGTCCTGCGAGCCCACGGCGAGGTATTGTGCGGAGGTCGGGTCAAAGGCGACCACCGTGACGGGCAGCGGGTTGATGTCGAGCGCCGCCGTCTTCTCCTTTTCCTTTTCCTTGGGCGGAAAGGGACAGAGCGAGGCTGTCGCGCGCAGACCCGTGCTAGCGTTCAGGGCGAAGAGACACAACGTGCCATCCGAGGTGCCACACGCCACCGTGTCCGGGCGGGCCGCCGCAGCCGTCACGCACTCGACCGACTCCACTGCAGCCGTGGTGGTCGTGTTGGCATTTCCTCCTCCTCCCCCACCAGCGCTGGGGGAGAGGGGGGAGAGGGGCGCCTGCGTGCTGGGCCGCTGCTGCTGCGATGGCGGAATCGCCGTGCTGTGCGGCTCGGCCGACTCAACGCCCGTGTTGAGGGAAATTAGCCGTCCGGTGTTCGTGCCAAAGAGAAGATGGTGCCGCCCAGCGAGACACATCGTTGACGGGTTGCCGTCCCGCTTAAAAAGGTTCGCCAGCGCACCGACGTTGACTTTCTTCGCCGTCACCGACTCCGCATCCTTCAGGCGCCACATCAGCACCTGCTTGTTCTGCGGCGTCAGACACGCCATGTACTCGTCATTGTACGCAAAGGCGCTAATCGACGCGTTGACGCCGTGGCCGAAGAGGCTAGCGAGGGGGTAGTCCGCGATGCTGACCGTCTCTGACGGCTGCTGTTGCTGCTGTTGTTGTTGTGCGGGGTCGCTGCTGGTGCTGGTCGGGATGACAACGTTGGCCGTGCTGACGCGGTAGAGCGAGATGGACTGCACCGAGGCAAAAGCGAAGGAGTCCGGCTTGGCGCTGACGCACTGCCGGCACTGCGCCGTGCACCCGGGGGAGATGTACGCAATCGGGTTCAACGCCATCTTTACGACAACAACGACAACAACGAAAACAAGAGGGTAAAAATTTCTATGGTCAAGCTGAAGAAAAGACAAAAAGTATCAGAACAATTCTACGTGCAGTGTTTCCAGGAAAAAGAAGCAGAGGATCGGGAAGAGAAAAGAAAAGTGAGGGGTTTCGGGCAGGTAGTTGTACACGGACTCTATCAGGAGGAGAGAAAACAAAAACGGAAGAACAGTGCAGATGTGTATCTGGAATGAAAAAAAAAGAAAAGAAAAGGTGTCTTTCACAGAAAGACGAAGGTTGTATGATTTTTTTTTTTGAAATGGAGCAAAGGGAGTGGAATGGGTAAAAGAAAAGCGAGGTGAGGTGCCGTAAGGTGTCACCTTCCTCAAATCTTATTTTTTTGTTGCGTTGATCTCGTTTGATAAACTTTCAAACCAGCTCAAAACTGAGAGTTGATAACAACGTTTTAAAAGAAGCAGAGATGCAGAAAGAAGATGAATTTTCGATGAGGTCAAGTGGAATAGGTACCTGCAGAGCTTAAATTTCAGTGCAAAGATACATCGTGACAATCTTGTTTTAATGGGAAAACTTCAGCGGCACTGACCAGCGCTGCACTTTTTAGAGTCTACTAGAGACATTTAGACGCATAGAGAGAGCTTTCCCTAACGGCAAGCACAAAAAATCGCGACAGGGTATTTTTTAAAATCGAGCAATTTTTCATTTTTGAAAATGTTGAGCAGCAGAGTTTGACTACCGCGCGCATGGATCTGCTAAAACACGTAAGATAAAGGGCAGTCTCGCAACGCAACAAAAACCATTTGCAAAAAAAAAGGAGAAAGCAGAAAATGTGTATAGAAAGAAAAAAAAAAGCACCTTCAGACAACAGGACTCGAACTCACATTCTGATTAGTTGGAATCAAGCCAAACGAGACAAGAATACTCCTGCTTAATAGATACTCACAAAAAAAAAAAGGCGAGACAAAGAAAGGCAAGCAGCAGTTTCCTCCACCTTTTTTTTTTGTGCGTTCACTTACTCACTCGTCCTCGAGGCCGGAGCCTTCGTCGTCGCCTTCTCCCGTGATGGCGTAGAGCCGCTCCAACTCCACCGTCGCCTCCACACACCACTGCACGTCCGCCAGCAGCTTCTTCATCCCCAAGGTCCAAATCGCGTCGGTGACGCTGCCGTGTCGCACCGAGAAGCCGTCAACGGTGTCACCCTGAATGCGATACGGCGGGTGCAGCGGAAACTGCGAGACACCACTGGTGGTCATTGCAGCTGGCATTTCGAGATTCTCCGCAAGTTCTGGTGTTGTCGTAGCTGCTGCTTCTTCCGGAGGTGATGGTGACGATGGCGGTGGGGGACGCGTTGCGGCTTCAGTTGTGACTGTGGAATCCGGTAGCAAAGAGTCTTGGGGCAACAGTTCCACAAGACACACCAACGACACCGGCACAGTGGATCCGCTGCCAAAAACACCAGCGAGAGCGTTTGTCCTGTTCAGATGTGATGGAATATCCTCGCCCCGTCTGATAGGGAGCGCATTCACGTCCTCAGCAGCAGCAGCAGCAGTGCTACTAGCAGCAGGCGTGGTGGATGTTGTGGGGCTGCTCGCTGCGCCGTCTGCCGCGTCCCCCGCGCGCGCGTGACGCGACATGAGACTCTCTTGCATGCGCCAACACCGCAGGCTCTCGTGCAACGCGTCGGACAGCTCTCGCACACACGTCGCCACCGCCACACAGGCCGGACCGAACGTGCGCCACGCGAAGATTCGGTCCGTGATGAAGAAGTCCACCTCGTGATCGACGGCGTAGGTGGCGCGCGGCGACGACCACGACGACGACAGCCGTACTCCTGTCCCATCTAAACTTTGCCCTCCACGAGTTCTGATATCCGACACACCCAGCTGGTCTTGCCGTAGTTGTTGTTGTTGTTGTGCTGCTGTGGTAGACGGCGCGGCCGTCGCGGCTGCTCCGCCGCCTGTGAAGAGTCCGAAGAGGGTGAACGGATTGAAAGATGCGGTTGGCGCGGCGGCTTTCTCCGCTTTCGCTGTGGCAGTACCGTTACCGCCGCCACTGCTGCTACTCGACACGCGCTTGAGAATAGCAACGGTGCTGCGATCACCGGCGGGTCGCAGGACGGCGCTTTGGAAGGCGAACCCGTTCACGTGGGCAAGGTAGTTCAGCAGAAGAAGAAGATAGCCGCAGGCGGCGTTCACTTCCACAATCGAAACTCGCGCGTTTTCCGCCGCCGCCGCAGCAGCAGCGGTGTCTTTCACCGCGGAGGCAGAAGCGAGAGCTGCGGAGGTGGTGTTGCTCAATCTGTGCCGCGCGTCTGTTTCTGCCTCGTTGCCCGCCGTGTTGCCGCTCAGAAAGAGTTGCGTGTACTGCTTCTGTCGTCGCACAAATCCCTCCAGACACAGAGCCTCCTCCGCTGTGGTGCAGACGTTGCCAAGGTCAGCAGACGGTTTCTCCACCGCAAACCCGTCACATCCGTATTCGTGTTTCCCGTTGCTGGTCTTTTCGTTTTCCGAGCCCGCAGTACCTGAACAGAACGCTTGCTGACCTGCCGCTCCGTTCTTTGTCAGACGCTGACTTTCGCTTGTCGAAGAGGCACCATGCAACGCACCTCGCGCGCTGGGCGGAGAGTGCAGCTTTGCAGCAGCTGCGGTCACAGTGGTGCTGGTGGTGGTGCCCACATAGGGAGGCACGAGCCCCAGCCGCAGCCCTGCGATAGTGCCCATCGGTCCGGACACGTCCAGCGGGAAGCAAAGGCTGTCGATCGACGTGGACGCAACGAAATTGTGGCGTGTGGCGAGGTCGCGCGCGATGCACCGCCGTTCTGCTGCCTCATCGCGGGTGTTGAAGGCTTCCTGCACCTCGCGGATGTTGTGCGCCACGGCGGCGCACCTCCACGCCTCGCGCGCGCTCTGACTCCCAGAGACAGTGACATCCGGGATGAATGTGTTTTTCGAGTCTCCTTGCGGCTTCCTGTCCGCCGTGATGTTCTCTTCTCTTTCTTCTTCTGTTGCTGCGACGGCGGTGCTGCCAGCTCTCTCGAGTGGTGCTGCTGGGAAGACGTCGGTTGAGTTGAGGGCCCGAAGGACGCTGCGAAGATCGCCGACCTGTGTGTCGAGAGCCGCCTGCTGCTGCTGCACTGCTCGCAGCTCCTCGAAGAGACTCTGCAGCTCCGCCTGACGAGCCGCTAAGCTGTCCGACGATTCGCGCGAAGACGGCTGCTCGGGTGTTCGAAACTCCGATGGAAAGAGGGAGGGAACAGTGAAGCCATCCTCGACCTTCACTTGCTGAGACGAGCGCCGCGTTCGATCTGTCTTCTCGACACCTCCATCCACAACCAAAAGCGCGCGGGAAGAGCAGCCGATACCACCGACGGATTGATGGGGTGTGGCGAGTGTGCTGATCGTCTCCAACCACGTCTCCTCCTGCGTACCGAAAAGGTTAGCGGCAACAGCGTCCAGCGACGTGGTCGGCAGACACGCCACGCTGGACCATGTTTCAACCCCCGCCCTCGCTTTACGCATCGAAAACTCTGCTTCAACGCCACCCTCTCCCATGCCTTTCGTAATGAAATGCATGTCTGGTTCAGGAGCGGCGCAGCTCAGCGTAAACAGACGCTCTTTGTCCTCCGGCGAGGCAAGATGCAGCGCGGCGTGCAGCGTCTCCGCACCCTCCAGCGCGTTGCGTGTGCGCTGCTGCAGCGGCAGCACAAGAGAAGAGGACCAGCAGTCCATGCACAGCGGCTGCGCTTGGAGAGCGGGAGTGGACGCCGTGTGCACCAGTAAACGCATCCACCGCCGGTATCGTTCGTCAAACTCAATTGCCCCTTCCCCGGCTGTTGTTGTTGTTGTTGTCCGTTTCAATGCGGGGCACGGGGCTGCATCAACGGAACCACGTGCAGCAGCCGGCACCACGGTTGCTGTAGCGTCACAGGCTTCCAGCTTGGTCATGGAGAGACAGGCGGTGTCGTACACACACTTGGGTGGCGGGCATACACTTTCCGCGCTTCTTGAATCTGAGTGACGAGTGCCTGTTATCAGTGACGGCGTTGAAGGTTTTGTCGACGGTGCGTCTGGCGCTGCACTGCCCATCACGGCGTTGGTCGCTTCGACGGTAGAAAAATGATGGGCTCCACGACTCGGCGTGCTGCCCGGTGTTGCCGTACGCGCCGCACTGCTTCCCACTGGCGACATCACGTCACTGTCGTTGTTCTCATCTTTCTGATTGTCGTGTGGAGGCATCGCTAACGTCTCCACGTGTGTCAGCGTCGGCGAGCTGCGACGACTGCCACTGCTGTCTCTTCGCTGGGTCGCTTCGCTGTCCTGACTCGACGGGTTCGGAGATGGAGGAAGGTGTGGCTGCGCTGACAGGCCGTCGTTCAGTCGAGTTGGTGTAGCTTTTCCATCGTTGCCGCGAGAAGGCTCTAAAGTGGCAATACTCGGCTGCTCCTGAAGGTGCACTTTGAGAGAAACAAGATCCACCACGTCGAGCAACTGATACGCCTCCGCTGAATCGTTGCGCATCTTCAGTTCTTTCTTTGTGACGCTCGCTTTCAGCATTTCTTCCTGCGCTGCCTGCACCCAACAAGGACCGCCAGGTGAGGAGGTGAGCTGAGACGGAGGTGGTGACGATTGCGCTGTCCCAAAGGTGCGGTCGCACAAGCTCTGCGGAGACGCGAACGCCATCGTCACTTCACCGCAATCCGCACCCGCGACGCCGCCACTGTCTTTGCTATTATCATTGTTACCGAGACCGTTCTTTTTGGTGTCAGATCCACCTCCTGCGTTGTGCACAGCAGAGCTGGAAACAGAGCAGGTGCGCTGCGCCACGCTCAACAACTCCGTCAGCTGCTTGTTCGTGAAGACGTCCGCAGTGGTGAAGCAGCTGGGTGACAGCGCATCCAGCAGGGCACGCCGCCGCTCCCACTGATCCGCTTCGGCCTCCCCCTTTACGATGGTGTCTGCCGCTGTGTCGCAGATGTCGACTACAGAGGCCTGCGGTGACAGCGGACGGAAGCGCTGACCTGTGCCACGCGTTTTGATCGAACTCTCCACCACCGCGGAAAACAAATCAGATGCGGCCGCGCGAAGTGGAGAAGGATCCACAGAAACAGAGATTGTGCTTGATGTTGATGCGTGTGTTGCAGAGGAGCGAGTCGCCGCAGCGCTGCGCTGCTCTCCCGGTGTGACCAAAAAGCTGCGACGACACCGGCAGCAGGTGAAGCGCAGCGCACTCGTGTTGTTTGCGGGTGATGCCACCACGGCGGGTGGAGATGCGGACTTGATGTCCAACGCCGACTGCTGCTTCGGTTGTGGCTTACTCGACGCTTCCAGTGGTGGAGATGGTGATGAAAAGGTCTGTGGAGACGATGTGACGGGCTGAGGAGAGCGTGTGGACACGGTGGGAACGTTTGCGAAAGCAGTGGAGGATCGTGTGGAGGCTGCTGGGGAGGAGGGGACCAGCACCACCGCCGTTTTAGCAGGTGCTGGCGTGCCTCTGAGGTGGGGACGCTGTGGGAGCGGGGTCGAGTGCGGAGAAGCTGAGTCTGTTGCTGTTGCTGTATTGTGTTTTGTGCGAGGTGTGGAGGCTCCGTGGAGTGGTGGCGGTGAGCCTATTCTCTCATCCGAATCCATCGTGAGAGGTGGTTCTAAATAATACTTGCTTGAAGGGCAGTCGTCATACAAAAAAACTGTAAAATTAAAAAGGCTGCACGGAATGACAGAATGTGCTAAATGGGAATCCTGATGTGTGAAAGCCGTTAAAAAAAAAAATTCAGATTGTTTTACAAGAGAGGAATGATGAAAAGCGGAATGAATTATCAACATTCAAGAGACTAAAAGCAAAAGAAAAGCACCGATTCGCAAATTGACAGTTTAAGTTCGCAGCTTGCCTAATTAGACCACCACCTTCTTTTAAGAATGCCCTCAATTTTTCTTCTTGAGTTGTTCGCATGGTTTAGCAGTATCTGAAAAAGAAAACACGGTTTTTTTTTCTCATCTAGGTGTGAAGTAGGTTGGCCCGCTGGCCCGACTCGCTCTCTCCTCGTCTTCCCGGCTCCCCACTCTCTGTGCCGACAGCTGCACCTCCGGTGGCGGCTGCGTGGCTGACCTCTCTGAACCTTCGCGTGACGTCGCCAGCACCCGTGCAAGCCGCGCCACCGCAGAAGTCGTGCTAACTGTGGCTGTTGGTGTGGACATGGAGGCAGCGGCGGCACCGTGCGCTGCCGGACGTGGCGGGGTGCTGCTGCTGTTGCTTTTGTTGTTGTAGTCCGGATAAATGGAGGAGACGGCGGGTGACACGCATGTGCCACCTGCAGCGACGTCCACAAAGCTCACCGTCGGTCTCCGCCCATTCAGCTTGCCCATCGTTCTCTCTTCTTGCTGATCGTCGTGCTGTTGCGGCTGCTGAGGATTCCCTTCACGCTTCACCTGCTCCTCTGCACGTGATAATGGGTGTGCGACGGCGCCTCGCTTCGTCGACGTGAAGTCAGCGCGGCCTGTGGCGGAAGCGGAAAGGGCAGAAGACGTTGCGGTTGCCGTGATGATAGATGGTGGTGTCTGAAAAAGAGGTGCGGAAGATTCAGCAGTCGCCGCCGCCGCATCTCTGGGAAACGCCTGCGCTGCAGCTCTGCTTGTCGAACCTTGCGGATGACGATCGGTGGATTGTTTTGGTGCAATGACGACACGAACGGTCGTGCTTGGACGGGAAGGCGTGTGTGGAGCTGCCGGTGTGCTGACTGATTTATTGGCGGCGGTGTACAGGAAGCTAGCACCCGCTCTCTCCGCAGACAACGCACTCGACGGCGTTGGATCGTGATCACTGTTCGCAGCTGCTGCCGCGCTTTTCTCTCGCTGCCGCACAACACCGGGGACGAATAGCTCCAACGCACTGGTGATATCTCGCGTCTCCGCACAAGCGACGGCGTTGTGCGCACCACCGGCATGGCGATACCGATCCTGTTGCTGCTGCTGCTGCTTCGATGATGGTCGTTGATGATTTCGGAGGTCATCCAGAGTAGGAATGTTGTGCCGCGGCGCGTACCACAGCTGCGTTTCTGTCCGCCGATCTGCTGCTGACGCCGAACTCCGCAACAGCTGTTGGTAGTAGGACACGTCTGCATTCTCCTCCCATTCATTGGTGTGCGTGGTGTGGGACGGCGGTGTGCGCACCACCCCATCATCATCGTCATCTTCATTATCTACTCTCTTCACCTTAGCTGATGATGCAGCCGAAGGTGGAGAGGATGGCGGCACGTGTCTTGTCGGCTGCTCTGCGGAGGGTGGAGGCGTGCGGAAAGGCACATGCCGCGACGTCAACTGTTGTTGTCCAGCTGCAACACCTGTGGGCCCTCCGTGCTTTCTCCCCTGTCCTTTGTCTTCTCGTTCCTTCTGAAGAATGGATAGGACTGCTGCGTGATCTACGTTGGTAGACGTGTACGCCGACAGCTCCATATTCAGGGCGTACACCTCCCTCTTCAGATGCTCCTCGCGTGCCACGAGTGCCAGCTGCTCCTGACGCATGGCGGCAAGCTGTTCCTCGGCCTCTCGTCGTAGCTTCCGCTCCTGCAGCAGCGACGCCCGCGACTGCACAATGCGCTCCTGCAACGAAAGCACTTCCTCAACGCGTGGCTGCTGGAGAGCGAGCTGCTCCGTGAGCGACGTCACCTCCGCTAGACGCGTTTCGTCATCAAACGCTTGCGTCTCGAGGGCCGCCACAAGCTTGTGATTCTGATCGAGCAATTTGTGTACAATCGCCTTCAACTCGGCTACTTCGTGTGATGTCGTCGACATCTGCGAGAGGTATTGCTGCAGTGGCGCCTTGAGAGTGCGGGGGAGAAGTTCGAGCAGCTGACGCGATGCGTCTCCGTTGTTCGCGAATGTTGGCACCTCTGCGCTTCTACGAAGAGCTGTGCGACGCCACCGCGTGGTGGTGTCAAAGTTCTGCTTCACCGCGCTGCTGGCCCGTGCGGCGGCCACAACGCCGTTACACAGCGCTCTCGTGCAGGGTGCCTGCGTGTCGAGATGCGCAGCTGAAAAGAGGTGCTCCAGCAACGCCTCAGCGGAGGTTGGCTCGAACAAGCCTTCTCGCACAGTCGTCGTCCTCTCGGCGTTTTCATCGTGCGCTGAGTCTTGAGCGTCTGTGAAGTGAACTTTGCGTGCGTGCCCTTTTCCAGACCCATCCGCAGCACCGTCATCACGAATGCGTTGCCGACGCAGAAGCGGACCAACAAGTTCCAGACTAGATGGTAGGTGAACCGCTGGTAGCACGTCATCCCCAGCGTCACTCACCCTACTGCTGCTGCTGCAGCCGGGCTTTGGAAGAAGGCTGGTGGAGAGGACAATTCCACACGCGGCCAGGGCGCTGATAAGATTGGGAGAAGATGTCGCACTCGAGAGAGCGTTGCGCTTGGAAGACGTGCACATCCGCTGAAGGCGGTGACAGGCCATCACAGCGTACGCGCTGGCACGCCACCTTGACAAAAGGGATGACGACGAGAGCGTCGATTGAAGATCTGCTAATGCTGAAGCTGACACTTCCTGAGAAGACAAAAAAGCCCCATCGCGATGCACTCCTGCGGCTGAGGAGATCTGCTTCTCAGATGCTGCCTCGTCTCGAACGCCGGTGCCGCGAATTGCCACCTTCAGTACGCCTTCCACTGCTGCGACGGTGACCTCCGCAGACCCACGCAACGCCTCCACCATCGCACCCTTGTACCGCAGCTGATGGACCTGAAACAGGAGCCGCACCAGTGCACGTACGCTGATGGTGAGCAGTGCGTGCAGAGCCGACTCTATCTGCTGTGCAGCCTCCCCACGCACCTCCAAGTCCTCGATGTGCGTTGTCAGCTCTGCTTGTCTTCGCTGCATGCGTTGCTGCTCCGCGTCGACATCTGCTTTTTCCTCGCGTAGCTGACGCACCGTCTCCTTGAGGCTGTTGCACTCCACGTCCGTCTGGACCAGCGCCTGCTCCGCCATGTGAGCTTGCTCCTCCGCCTGTCGTATGCGCTGCCGCAACGAGTCCCGCTCGCGTGCCGCTTGCGTCTGCATCTCCTGCCGCTCCCGCTTTTCCTTCTCCGCCTGCTGCGCCTGCGCTGCGGTCCAGTCCCGCTGGAGTGTTTCCAACTCCTGCAATCGGTGCTGCTCTGCGCTGCGCAACATGCGCACTTGCTGCGTCCAGTGCCGCTCGCGTGCCGCGTGCTTTTCCTGCAGTGCAGCTGTGTGTGTCGTCTGCGCCGCGCACCGCTGCTTCCACTGCTGCTGCGCCTCGAGAAGAGTAGTTTGACGTCCCCGCCACGCTGACAGCAGCGAAAGAAGATCTCGGCGTAACTTCTCCACATCGGGAAACAGCGTAGGTGCTGGCGGATCGCGCTGCGTGGTCGTGTCCTGAGAAGATGGAGGGAGCACCAGGGTGGGCTGCTGCGGTGGCAACTCGTCGCTGCTGCGTCTTCCAGCGGTTAACGTGTCTGTCGTAGCTTGCGCCAGCTGGGAGAGTGTTCGCGGCGTGTCATCCGCCACCTCCAACACCTCTTCAATCGGGCTGGCTTCCACGCTGTCTTCGTCTCTTTCGTTCTCTTCGTCCGATGGCATTTTCGGCGATTCGTACCACTGCCCTGTGGAGCTGCTGCTCACGTGCACGTCGTTTTCCCTCCCGGCCACAGGTGTGCTGTCCACGCGCTCCTCAGCGAGACTCGATGCCAACGTCAGCAGGCTCTTCTTCTTCTTTTCTTTCGCCTTCGCTTTCTTGTCTTTCTGCTTCGCGTCTGTCGACTCCGCATCGGGTAAAGGACAGTCGATCATTGTCGTCGGCAGCACTTGCGCGTACTCCCGCAGCGCTCGGCTCACCAGCCGCGCCACACCCCTCACCTGCAGCATTGCCGCCTGCCACGCTGTTTCCTGTTGCTGCTGCTGCTGCGTCAAGACCTGTTGCCGCTGCTGCCACGTTTGCAACTCTCGTCGGGCCTCCTGCAACTGCGCTTCCGTGCTGTCCAAGGCTGCGCGGTGCGCTGTGTTTTCCTCTTCCGCCTGCTGCAGAGCCTCTTTCAGGGTGGAGAGGCGTACCGCTTCGCGCTCCTGTGCGATGTTCTTGGTGTGACGTTCGGCCTGCTCCCGAAGTTTCGCGTGCAGTGTGCGGAGAACAGAGACGATGGAAGTGGGAAGTGCGTCGTGCGATTCTTCATCGACAGAATCACGACTGCGTTGACTTTTCTTATTCATCTGGCTGCTCTCATTTTTTGTTCTTTCGAACTGTGCAATCTCCGTCTCGCTCAATCCGGCAAGCGCAAGCAATGGTGGTAGCTGCGCGTATACGGCAGCCCACTGCTGCGACGACTGCTGCTGCTGCACAGCCTGCCGCTCGAGCAGCGCATTGCATTCGCGTTGGAGCGCCTCGTACTCTGTTTGAATCTCGCGCAAGACGGCTCGCTGCTTCTCCTCTTTCTCCCATGGTAGCCGCTGTTCTTCACGAGCTCGCTTGTCTTTGTCAGCGTCAAAGTCACTGCCACCTCCATCTTCAGCAAGAGAAAAATCCGGAGATGTGTGCGGCTTGTGATGCATCGCCGCTTCTCGCAGCTCTTCATTCTGCTCCCGCAGCATCGCCATCTGCGACTGCAGTGCACGTCGTTGTTCGGCTTCCCGCTGCACCTGTGATTCGAGCAGTTCGACTTGCGACAGCAGCGTCTGCTCTCGGAGCTGCTGCTGCGCCAGAGCATCGGGGTGCACGCGTGGATAGTTTGGAGAGAAGGTGTCAGCTTGCGTGGTCGAGGACCGACGGGCGGGAGTGGCAACGGAAACACCCTGAGCGCCGTCACGCGTCTCTTCAACGGCCGGAGCGATCGGGTATGTTTGCGTGCCCGCATCCGTGCCGCGATGAGCTACGGCAGCACTCTCTGCGCTGTTGAATGCGTCGCTGTGCGTCTCACCATCCTCCACTGTCTGTGTCGTCGACTCTCCACGGTTTTCCTCGCAGTGACGCAAACGTGCTCGACACGCCTCCACTTCCTCTTCGAGCGCCTCGCTCTTCGATTGCCACTGCTGCAGCTGATCAACCAACAGCGCGCGGTCGTGCTTCCAGTTCTCCTCGGAGTTCTGCTGTTGGTGTTGACTGTTGTCCACCGTTGTATTGTTCTTCTCCGCCAGCAGAACCTGCAGTTCCGCCTCGTGGCGAAGCGCAGCGTCACGCGCCGCTGCTCTCGCTGCCTCCAGCTGACTCTCCAACTCCCGCTGCCGTCGCCGCAGTGATCCGACGACTTCGTCCAGCTCAAGAACCTGCCTCGACAGTTCCTGCACTGTCTGTACATGTGATTGTTGCTCCCGCGTTCTACCTTCTTCGGCTGCTGCCAGCTTGCCTTCCAGCACGTGCTGCGACCGCGTGAGCTGCTCCGCTCGCTGCGCTTCTCGAGCGGCCTGCGCTTGATACTCTCGAATTACCTCGACCTGCTTGTGCGTTTCACGGAGAATTTTCTGTGCGTGAAAAGCGAAGTTGTGCTGCCACTGCGCACCACCCACCACAAGAGCTGTGTTCACGCTGCGGTTGTTGTGCGGTTGCGATGACGGTGCCTGCTGCGTCGACCCAGACATGTCTGTCAAAATCGTTGTTCGTTTTGTCCTATGGGATGTGGACTCCTGAGAATTCGAAGGTGCAGCCGTCGGGCTTGGTGAAGTCTGCGCTGTCAAGACGAGGCCTGCAGCAGTGCCTTGACTGTTGTGTGCAGCTTTCCTGGTCTCCTGTTCGTGGGACGAAGAGTGCGGTGCAGGAATGCGACGCTGCACGGGTGTTTGCATTTTCTCATCCACCTCCATCGGCGTATCGGTAGTCAGCCGAGGTGTAGCATCAAAAGAGGAAGAAGAAAAAGCGTGGTGGGAAGTCGCAGTGTTGCTCTGCGGCACGTTCTCTGCTGTTACGTCGTGCTGTTGGAGAAGGTCCTCCGTGCGTGGCGTCGATGCCGCTGCACTGCCACCGAATGGACGTGTGTATTGTGGCGCCTCCGCAGGCCCGGCAAGACCGCTCATCCACATCAGCGTATCCAAAATCACGTTCTCCAGCTGCGGCACGTCAGACGCCGGTAACGTAGCTGCAACGTGGTGGGTGTACATGGCATCACTCTTGTGTCTCTTCTCCGTATGTCCATCGATCTCAAAGCGGACACGCCGATGTGCGGATTGCGGCTCGCCAGGGTCGTAGTAGCGATGCAGCAAAGACGCCACATCAGCGGCAGTCGTTTTGAAGACGGGGTCGTCCGCGCCATCCCGTCGCTGCGCTTGTGATTCCGTTATCGCGGAAGTGATACTCTGATCAGCGGTGGGAGGTGTTTGAGAAGTGTCTTGATGTCGTGATTTATTTTGTCCTGTTGAGGACGAGTGGCCGTCAGTTGGAGAATGAAGCATGTGGCTGATAGAGACAAAATACAAAGGTGCAATACTCACACCATACAAGGTGAAAAAAAAATAGGAAATCTAATCTAAAAGCAAAAGAAAAAAAGAGAGAAAAGCAAATACGATGCAGGGGTTAACGTTGCCCCTATTCTATTGATAAAAAGGGAAGATGGTGCAGAGTGTAAAGATTGTAAGTGGCCACAATTTAATGTCCTTTGATAGTTGCAGGCATCCATATGTGCTTGGAGACTGAGTAAGCAAAACAGATAGGAAATTAT
>JASAOP010002508.1:0-28433 GCA_030849055.1 Crithidia thermophila | reverse complement strand
TCGCAGTTGTTGCTTGGCTTGCAAATAATTCGAGAATAAAAGGGGAGAGCTGATACTCACTTTCCATCACATTTTTTTTTCGATTGTGTGTAATCACTACCTCTTCTTTTATCTTGTTTCTTCCATTTCCATACGACATTCGAAAAAAAAAAAACACACCTTTTTTTTCATCACAGATTGAGAACCACAAAATGAACACAAACCCTTTTTTGGTGCCTGTCAGCGAATGTATTAAGCTCAGGTGCTCCTCCCTCTTTTCGCCTTCAGGCAGCTGACTTCATTCAGCCACCTACCGCCCAAAACAAAGTGTAGCTTGCCAATTTCAACCAAAACGAGAGTACAATTTTCTGTCACTTTTTGCAAACACCTCCAAATCGTTCTGCGTTATGGTAAAAGAAAAAAAATAAGAAAGCACCCAGACTAACAAATCAAATATTTCTATAATTTTTGTCACAGCAGCAAACGAAGGCATCCATATGTGAAAGGGAGCAAGTGAGAGATGAGCAAACAGACGCAGAAAGCAACATTTGCTGAGGAGAGAAAAGAAAAAAAAAACATAAGGAACCGTCCACGCAACGAACTTTCTTTTAGCTACTTAGATACCAGCAATACAAAAAAAAGTAAAGGGGTGAATACAAGGGAGCAGAAAGGGAAAAAAGGGAGAAAGCGGAGATCAAATATTTTTCACTCTCACCTACAGGGAAAAAAGAAAAGAGAATAATAATAATTAGACAGGACAGCTACAGAACAACAACAAAAAAAAAGGGAGAGGAAGACAAAAGAAGGGCAATCACGCACAGCCGAACGGCAGCATTTCGGCTGCAGAAGCATTTATGAGAAACGCGAATCAACTCACTACAGCGGAAACGTGGATGGTTGCTGTGCTAGTGGAACGTGGTGCCGCAGTAGCAGTGATCCTTCGTGCACTTCGGGCGACGCTTGCGCGGCTTGTGGTCGTGCGCGCACCCGTGCTCGCACCCGTCGTGGGCGTGCGCGTCGGCTCCACTGTCCCCGGCCCCGCCCGACGGGTGAGGAGAACGCGCGTCACCACCGTCGTCGTCACTGTCGCTGCTGCTGCTGCTGCTGGAACTGTCGCTGCTGCTCTCGCCAAAGAGTTTCTTCTTGTGGAAGACGCAGCAGCATTTGCTGACTTGCTGGTTCTCCGGCTCCCGCACCGCCGGATCCCACGTGACGCGCATGTTGTGCTGGCGCTCTGCCTGCTCCACCTCCGCTGCGCTCGGCGCCGGTCGTAGATGCAGCACCGCCGTGCGCGTGGGGACGACTTCGTCGCCGAGGCGAGTCGAGTTCTGCCGCCGCACTGCCAACGCGTCCATGGAGATTTTTGTTCGTGAAAAACTTTCTTTTCTCGAAAGTAACAGGCCAAGCGAAACAATGCAAAGGTAAAACAAAGAGAGAGATAAGAGTGAAAGCAAAGAAGAGATTTTTCTTTTTACTGAGCAAAGAAAGAAAAAAATTGAAGGAGAACAAAAAGGGGAAAAACCCGAACCGAGGGTTAGTATTAATAATGATAAAGCAAAGTGGAGGGAGAAAAAAAAAAAGAGAAGCAGTGGAAAGTATGTACGATGATGTTTGAAAGCAATAGCCGCACCTGTGCAATCGTGTGAATTTACTTCGACATCCTTTCGCATCAGTTGGAGTTGGTCATTTCATCATTGATGGGAAGTGAAGGGGCGGCACGAGGAAAGCGAAAAAGGAAGAAGAGGGGGAAAAGACGATGAGAAGGAATTTGTGAAAATTTACAATCTACAAGCAAAACAAAAAAATCTCTTTTTGTTGTTGTTCTCGTTGAAATGAATCACATGCAGCTATCAAGTCGACTTCGATGTTTGCTTCGTTCATCAGCTCACGCACCTTTCTCCTTTTCCTGCTCTCGCGCTTGTATTGGCGCCGCTCTTTTTTCTTCCCATCCACTCCCAAGATTTTCGCTGCGTCCATCTGCATAGCATTCAACTTTAAAACTAGTAATTGGTGCTTTTTTTTTTCATTCTTTGTTGATCGCTGAGAGCTACAATTGTAGAATCCAGGCGAAAACATTTAAAAAGTAAAAAGGGAGCAGCAACTGAAAAGAAAACAAATAACGGTTCAAGCATCTGTAAAGGTGGTCACCGTTGATCATTGAGCCCCATCCACATTGCCACAGAAAACAAGCGAGACTTTTCCTTTTAAAGGGGAAAAAGAGTGCTTGTTTTCAAAAAAAAAAATTCGACTTCTTTTTTTTTTAACGATTTTCTTTGTGTTCCTTCCTCACTGCTTTGTCGTTCCGGATTTGCGCATTAACGCGTAGCAGCTGAACGGTGGCTGCCGCAGCTGCTGCTGCTGCGACGGTGGCAACAGCGCGGAGGAAACACGTGCCCGCTCCCCGCCGCCCCTCCCACTCACCTGAACGCTGTCCGCCGTAAAGCTGGCGGAGGCGGCCCGCACCGGCGGGCGCGTCTCTGCCGCCAGCGCTGTGGCAGGCCGAGATCGTACGGGCTGACAACTGCCCGTGCGTGCGAGTTTGGTGCGGTGCAGGGGCACCAGGGGCCGGCCGCGCATCGCCGCTGTCGCGCGTGTCTGCCCAATCGGGAGCCCGTACGGAGACGCGAGGGCGTCGGGCCGGTCCTCCTCACTTCCCGCCACCCGCGGGGAGGCGGCGGCGGTCGGCAAGTTCATCAGCGCCGCGACAGGGCCACGTCCGCGACCGCCAAAGCGCGGAAATTGCTGGGCCAGCGGGTGAGACGTGTCGGCAGGGGAGAGCAGCGGGGCGGCAGTGGCGGCAACGATCTTGTCGTTGTTGCTGCTCTCCGCCCCTTGTTCGCCCTCCGCCTCGACGTTCATCTCAGTCAGAAACACCGCGGCGGTGGTTGCCGGCGCATCCGCACCGGGCACCACCGTCGCGCCGAGCGGCGTCGACGGCGGAGACGCGGACGGCGATGTTGACAACGCAGCGTGGATGCCGCGCAGGGGCCCCGCCTCCTCCGTCTTCTCCTCCGGGGTGCCGACGACCTCCGCTGGGCCCGCAGGCACCGGCACCGGCTTGGTGAGGACCAGCGAGGAGGCGGCGGTGGCGGTCGCGTGCGGCCGCGCCTGTCCTCGCCGCGCCTCACTCACCGTCTTGGCGGCGCGCAGTTTTGTGGCGGGGGAGGCAGCCGGCAGGCGGAGGAGCGGCTCCGCAAAGGCACCGGCCGCCTGTTGCCGCAGGCTCGCCTGCACCCACGCCAGCCCCGTCCCCCGCGTCAAAAAGGCGTAGCCGACACGGCTGCTGATGTGGGACGCAGGCACCTCGTCGATTGTCGCCTCCCCAGCAGCGAGTGCGACGTTGCCTTTGGCGCTGCTCGCCATACCACCACCACCAGCACCACCATCGCCGCCGAGGCGGAGGCCGAGGGGAAGCAAGGCGGCCCCGGCTGGCGTGCGTTGCGACAGCGCGGCCAAACGGCCCTCCAACTCTCGCCGCAGCTGACGACGCACCGCTGCGGAGACCGCTGCCGCGCTGCCAGGCGGAAGCGGTGCCCCCGCCTCCTCTTCTTCCGCCGCCGCGGTGCACTGCCGAGACCCGCCCACGCGGGGCCTGGCGCGGCCGTCATGCTGCTGCGGTGCCGCAGCGTCCTCGGTGTGTTGCAGGCAGGTCCACAGCCGCCGCAGCTCCCGCGACTCCCACTGCGCCTCCGCGGCGACCTCGGCGACCTGCACGCTGTGGCACACGTCAAAGAACTCCCCTTCCACCGGACCGGCGGCGGCCAGCGTCGTCGCGCTGCTCAGCCCCGCGAAAGGACTCGCCGCCACCGCAGCGCCGTGGGCGACGGACACGCGCGTCGACGGCGCATGCACAGCGCTCGCCGTGGCGCCTTCCAGCGCACGATGCAGCAACAGCCGCACCGCGCCAGGGAAGTCCACCAGCGCAGCACGGGGGCGGTGGAGAGGAGCGCCACACAGGTCACGCGTCAGCGACGCAAGTGACACATCGTAGACGCAGGCGCAGTCCTCCTGCACGCTCGACGGCTGCCGTGGGGGCTGCGCCAGCGAGAGGGAACGCGAGGGCCGGTGGCGGCTGCCACGCCGCGGGTCGTCGCTGGTGTCCGCCGGGAAGCGGCGCTGCAACGGACAGGCGCCGTCGGCGTCGTCCATCAGCTCCCGCTGAAGGCGGCGCACTGCCACCGTGACGGCCGCCGCGTAGCTCTCCGCACGGAAAGCCTCGATGGACGCCACACCTTCCATGCGGAGGGGCAGGAAGCAGAGGTCCTCCAGGGCGAGCTGGCGCGCGTGCAGCTCGGCGAGTGACCCGATTCCGAGCACCAAACACATGAGCGGCCGCATCGCGAGCAGCTGCGCTTCCAGCGTGCCGACCACCGGGGCGAGGGCGTAGTTCGCGGCGGCGGCCTCTCTGCCCGGCAGCCCGGTCGCTGCGCTGTCCTGGTGCAGCTGCGAGAGGTGGTGGTCGAGCAGCATCTTGCGGATGCGCCGCTTCATGTGGGTCTTGCCTTCCTGCTCGTTGCGCCCCACGTTGTGCGCCGCCCCCTCAAACGCCAGGCGCTGCCGCTCCAGCACCACGCGCTCGTGCAGGTACTGGAACTGCATCTGCACGGAGCGCTCCAGGCGGTCGAGGGAGGCGGGGAGGGAGGTGCTGGGGCAGAGGCTCTCAAGCCGCCCACACGCGTACGGCGTCCAGAGCGTCACACCGCCGTCGGCGTGGCCGACGCACAGGTAGCCGTTGCGGCGGCACTGCAGCGCCGTGATGGCGCGTTGCCGCAACGCCTGCCGCTCTGCCTCGGGCAACACCTGCCCTGGGCGGCTCAGCATGTCCGCCAGGTAGTCCGGCGGCGCGCCTTCAACGTAGTGGTCCCACTCCACCGGCGGCGCGGATGCGCTGCGCTGCCGCACGAGCCGGTCCAGCCGCTCCCGCCGCGCCCGCTCCAGCATGGCCGGCGGCGTGAGCAGGCAGATGGGGGACCGGCTGGCCATGGCCACGGCGTGCCGGGTGAAGACGGGCTCCACCCAGGCATGCGTGAGAGGGTGCGGCCCGCCACGCGCTGGTCCCTGCACCGGTGCTGTTGTTGTCGTTGTCGTGGTGGTCGTCGTGTCTCCTGCGACAGCGGCGAAGGCGGCGGTGTCGCCAAAGAGCAACTCCTCCTCCACCTCCCGCACCAGCACATCCGCCACGGTGCGGGGCGACGTCGTGGGGGAAGGGTCGTCCACACTAGGAAGGGGCTGCGCGGGTAGCCGGATGCTGAGCCCTCCCGCATTCTTCGCAGACCGCCCGAGCCGGTGAGACGAGGCAGCGCGGCTCTTCAGGGGCGATGGCACGTGGGACGACGGAGGTAAAGTGGCAGTGCCGACACTGCTCTCCAAGCTGTCCTGTGCGGTGTGCAGGTGCGGCGGTGGGGTCGACGACGGCATGGCCGTTCGCACCCACGCACGCATCAGCTGCGCCGCCTCCTCGTTCAGCATCAATCCCACTCTTTCCGCAGCGCTGGGCCCTCCATCGAGGGCGTCGTCGTCGCCGGCGGCAGCCGTCGTCGCCGCCTCCGCCGCCGCCGCCGCGGCACCGCATTGACGTGCAATGAATTCCCTCACCAGCCCCCCGCCGCACACGGCGTCCCACCACGGCGCGCTGCCCTGCCCGTCCAAGAAGCCGGACCGGCCGCCTGCAGCTGCCACGTGGGTCGCCTCATCGACCGCGGCAGAGGCGGCGACGTGCATGCGCGTGACGGTGTCGTGCAGCACGGCTGCCGCGAGGAGCACGTTCGACGACGACTGCGCGAAGGCCGCCAGCAGCGCCGCCGCCGCCTCGGGGCTGCCACCTGTTCTTCGCGAAGGGCTGTCGGTGCCTGAGGAAAGGCGGAAAAGCTCCGGATGGGCTTCGTAAAACTGCAAGAGAAAACTGCTGCGATTGTGGTAGGTGGGCTCCGCCGTTGCCTGCTGCTTCGTTGGGGTGGTGTCACCGCCACCATCCCACTTCCCGTCAGCGGTCGACTCCACCGGCTCCCCCTCTCCTCCGTCTGTGGCCTTCGTCGTCGCCATCCGATCCACTAGTCTGGGCTCTATGTGGAAGAGAACGTGAAGAAAATTCACGACAAAGTGGCTTGCGGCACCGCCGCTGTCCATCCCCGCTGCTTTTGCGGCCAGCGGGCCGGCGGGCCGGGACAGGCTGCGCTGCAGCTCCGCGGCATACGTCGTGACTGCCACCCCATCCACGCCGCGCAGAAACACCGGCGTCAGCTGGAAGGCAAGAAGCAGGCGGCGCAGCAAGTACGACATGATGTAGCCCTGCGAGGTGCCCACGTAGAGGGTGGCGTAGAGCGGGTCAAAGGTGAGCGCCGTCACGGTGCCGAGGGCATGCACGGAGGCGCAGGTGTCATCGAGCGACAACGTCCAGAAGCAGGTTGCGGACGTCTTCGCGGCAGCCTTGCGTGGGGATGCCGCGCTGCCCGCTGCCCACCCATGCAGCCGCACCAGGTCCCTCTGCAGTCGCTCCGCAAAGTCGCCAACCAGCGCCAGCAGGCTCGACCCTTTCACGAGGTGGAAGGACAGCACCCGCTGACGGTCGGCGAGCACCAAACACGGGTAGGCGCCGAGGAAGCCCGCAGCGGTCACCTCATCCTTGGTCGTGAAGCTGTGTACCACCACACCGGCTTGACTGCGGCTGAAGTCGCCACTGCTGCCGTGCCCGCCTGCCCCGGTGCCGGTGGCGATGGAGGCGCCCGCGAGAACAGACCGACCGGGCCCGTCGCCGTCCCCGCCCAGACCGGCCTGCGCGGTCGCGTCGCTTGTCGCCTGCACGTCCATCACGGTCACCAGCCCGCTGGCGTGCACGAGACAGATGAGGCCGAGCGGCGGGCTCGCCGTGGCCAGCAGCACCACGTCCGGCTCCAGCAGCCGCGGCAAAGGCAGCGACGACGGGGACAGCAGCGGCTCCGGCGGGCTGCCGGTGGACTCTGCCATCGACCCGTGCGCGCTCGACAAGCGCTCCAGCGGCTGGGCAGCAGCAGCAGCAGCGGCGATGAGACTCGAGGCCCTGCGCCGGTGCACCGACGGCGAGGCGAAGCGGCTCTCTGCTCGGCCACCGTGGCCGACGTCGGCAGCTGCGAAACCGGCCGAAGCCGGACCGCCCGTCATTAGAAGGTCCTCGAGCGGCACGCGGTCCGCCACCACCGCGCCGGCGCGAGACGTGGAGGACGTGGACTGCTGTCGCAGCACACGCCGCACCTGCTCCAGGGCACGGTTCACCAGCGTGCGGGAGACGATGACACGCGTAGCCGTGGTGCGGTGGCCCAGCAGCGTGAAGACGCGCACGAGACCGTCGGCGTACACCACGACGAGCTCCTGCGAGGCCTCCACAAAGAACATGCTGAGCGGCTCGCGGTGCACGTCGCGGCCACCGTTGTCCAGCACGCCGGCTGCCCCGGACACTGCCGAGACGGCGTTGGCGCGCGAGGAGGCGGAGAAGGAGCCGAAGCGCTGGCCCGCGCTGGTGGACGCGAGCAAGCGCTGCAGCACCACCGCGACCGCCTGCGCATACGCCGCCGGTGTCAGCTTGGGCCGCGGAGGGATGTGCGACGCCCGTGAAGACGCCGCCGGCACGGCAGGCGTGCGCGCAGGCCTGGCCGGCGCAGACGCGTTGAGCGTCGATGACGACAGCAGCCCCGCCACGTCGCCGGTGCCCGCGTTCGCGTTGGCGGTGGACGACGGTGACGCGGCCCCGGCAGTCAACACGAAGAGGTGCTCGTAGCGGAGCGCTGCCTGGACCAGCTCGGTCATGGACGGCGGGGTCGTGATGAAGGTGTGCAGCAGCCGCCCAGAGTCACTGCGGTGGAGGCGAATCTCGCCGTGGAGAAGGGCGTAGCCGATCCACTGCCCCTCCGGCCCGAGGCAGGCACACCGGATGTCGCTGATCAGCACATTCTGATCGCGCAACGCGCCCGGCAGGGCCCCGTCCTCGACCTCACCCCCCGCCCCCGCCGCTCGTCCGGGCATGCCACCGGAGAAGGCCGCGGCGAGGCCGTCGCCACCACCCGCCGCGGCACGGCCCATCGCTTTCGCGCTGCCCACCTGCCTCACCGCCGAGTCGGCCGCCACGGCGGTGCGGGCGGCGTGCCCTCGGCGACGCGTGCTGCCCGGCCGCGCCGCCACCGCCCGCATTACGTCCTCGACGGAGCGCGGCAGCTGGCGGCCGGCCTCGCCGGTGGTCAACGCCGACGCCGTCAGCGCCGCCGCCTCCGTCGCGGCTGCCGGGGCCCGCATCGGACGGCCGTCTGCCCGCTTCGCTGCTGCGCTGGTGGCGTCGCCTTTGCGCTCCCGCTGCGTGCCCGAGTCCGGGCGGCCGGTGAGGCGGTGGTCGAAGAGCTGGCGGTACTCGGCGTTGCTGGCGCGAATGCCCAACGCCATCGCCCCGCTCCGCAGCGACCACACGCGGCAGTCGGCGCTGCTGAGGGTGATGAGGCGGCGGTGGGCCTGGCCGCGGCCGCCGCACGCGGCGTCGACGAGCAGCACCCGCAGCGGGTTCGTGTGCGCGCGGGCGCTGGACTGCCCGCTCATGAAAAAGCAGAGGGCGGCGTTGTTGCTGCCCATTACATAGAGCTGCCGCCCTGCGTAGTTGTAGGCGGCGGAGAGGCACACCTGCAGGCGGCTCCCCGCGGCATCGACGGCAGCCTCGATGCTGTGCTTGGTGGTGCGCAGCAGCGACGACACGAGCCCTTTCCCGTCGCGGTCGCCGTCCGGCGTGGAGGAGGGCCGCGCAGGGGTGGAGGCGGCGTCGGGGGCCCCGCTCTGGCCGTCACCGGCCACGCCTGGGGCGGCGGGGCTGTCGAAGACGCGCGTTTCCTGCACGGGGGCGATGGCGTAGAAGGAGGTCAGCGGCTGCGTCTGGCGCAGACTCCACACCTTCACGTAGCCGGTGCTGTCCACCGTGAGCAGCTGATCCAGCTCCTCCACCGCCATCACCGCCACCATCGTCCCCAGGTGCGGCGCCGCAGCGTCGTACAGCTCCAGCCGGGACGCCGTCGCGGGGCTGGCGGCCGGGGTCGACTCCGTTGCGGCGAACGGCGCCCCCGCCTTGGGTGAAGCACTCGCCTCTGGTCGCCCGCCGTCGATCAGCGGGGCCGCCGTGGGGAGCACGGAAGTGTGGTAGAGATACACCTTATTGGCAACCGTCTGCACCGCCATCATCGACAGCGACGGGATCGGCAGCGCGTAGCGCACCCCTGTCTCGCACACCGTCAGCCGCTGCAGCACCTCGATGCAGAGCACCGGCCGCTCCGCTATCGTCGTCGTCGTGCCGTCCGCGTTGATGGTCGTCACGCCAGCGCGCATCGCCGACACCGTGCCGCGCGCCGCCGACCTCGCGGCAGCCGCAGCGTCTGTCGGGTAGCCGAGGCGCAGCGTAAAGACGTCGCCGTCCAGCCCGCTGGAAACGAAGAGCCCGTTCGAGGCTGCGGCGACGACGGAGGAGACGACGGTGCCGCGGGTGTGCACCTGCCGCCGGTGCACGACAAACGGGTCGATTTCGTTGTAGTAGGTGCGCTGCGCCAAAGCTTTGTAGCCGCTCCACGCGTTGCTCGATGACCCAATTCGCTCGGAGGTGGCGCGGCCCCCGCCGGGTCCGGAGGCGGCGCTGCCACCCCCGCTCGCTGCTGTCTGCTCGTGGGCGGCGTGGCCGTCCTTGCCCGCCGACGTACCCGCGACGGGCGCGGTGGAGAGGCGCGGCACGCGGTGAAGAACGGCGTAGAGGTCCACGACGCACAGCTGGCCGCTGCGGGTGCCGAGGATGATGTACTCCTGCGCCTGCACCGCCAGCCGTGACGCGGCACGCCGTGCCGACGCGGCTGCGGCCGGGCCGCCGCCCCGACGCTCCGCGGTGGCCGCCGAAACGTCCGCTGCGGAGTTGCCTGCGGCCGCCGGTGCCGGTGTTGGCGTCACCGTCGCCCTGCCACGGCTGCCCCCCGCCGCCCACTCCATGCACGTCACCGTCTCGGCACAGCGCAGCAGACCCGCCTCTGGCAGCGCCTGCACAGCGCGGTTGCTGCTGTAGAGGCGCAGCAGCAGGTCGTTGCTGGCCGCCACAAACACCGTCCACGGCACGTACGGCGAGACGTCCTCCACCGCCATGACGGCCTGAAGCACCACCGGCTTCGCGGGCTGGTGCATGCGTGCCGGTCCGGCGGCGGCGGCGCCGCTCTTCGCCCCTGCCGAGTCGTCCCCGCCTCCCGCCGCCGCCGCAGAAGCAGCAGCAGCGCCAGAGCCGCTCTCGTCGTCGTCCGGGCTGGCGCCGCTGAGCTGCTGCAGCACCGTCAGCGCCGTCGACTCCTGCAGACGCCGGCCGTCCTCGTACCGCACGAAGGAGCGCACGGGCTGCTGGTTGTTGCGCCACGGGTGCTGGCGCAGCGCGGCGTCGTAGCCGCTGGCCGTCGGCCTGCCACCGCCCGCCGACGTCAACGCGTCATCGTCGTCGTCGTCGTCGCGATCGGCGAAGGCGCTGGCGTAGCGCAGCGGGCGTCCAAAGGCGTCGCGTGGGACGGCCTCCAACTCCTTCAGGACCACCTCCACCGGCCGCACCAGGAAGCGCTGGTGAATGCTGCCGAGCTGCGTGCCATCGCACACGGCGTAGTCGGTGGCGCCTTCAATCATCACGAGGGACGCGCTGTGCCGCACCGCGAAGACGGCACCGGTGTAGCCCAGGCGCACCAACGCCGGCGCCAGTGGCTCGACAACGTAGCGGTCGAACACCGACGCGCTCGCGCGTGTCAGCTGTGCGGCGTGCTCGCGCACCTTGAGCTGGTGGTCCTGAATATCCGCCTCCTCAATCAGCGCACTCGTGAAGTCCTCCCAGGAGATGCAGCCCCGCTGCTCGGTGTCGACGGTGAGAAAGAAGCGCATCGCCACCGTCTCGCACACTGCCATGAGCCGCTCTACCTCGTCCAAAACGGTGGGGTGCATCGCTAGCTGCTGCAGCCGGTGACGGTACTGCCGGCGCGCGGCACGGGCGTAGCCGTAGGCCAGCAGCGGCCGCTCACGACCTGCCCCGCCGACTGCTGCTGCTGCTGCTGCTGCAGTGGTGGCGTCAGCGTACTCACGCTCCAGCAAAGCCTCCTCCTCCTCCGGGGCTAGGTGGCCCCACGGGACGGGCAGCCACCGGCCGATGCGGTCTTGCTCCTGGGGCGGGCAGAGCAGCTCCCACAGATGCAGCACGTCGTGTGGCGGCAGTGGCACCTCCATGTAGGGTACGCGATCGGGAAAGCAGTTGTGGGCGTCGCGCAACTGAGCCGCGTAGTCGGCGCACACGGCCTCCGCCTCGCGACGCACCGCCGGCACCGCACGCAGCGCGTACGCCGCCGTGCACTGCGCCGGCTCGGGAAAGTAGAACGGGTTAATGAGGGCACTGCTGAAGAGCCCAGGGGGAAAGTACGCGGCGTAGTGCGCGAGGAAGAGGTAACGACTCATCACGTAGACAAAGACAGGAAGGGGCAGCTGCATCTGGGTGAGGTCCGACGGAGTCCGCAGCACGTTGGCAGCCGCAGCCGCCGTCGACGGGTCTGCGGACGCTGCCGCCGCCGCTGTCGTGCTCGTCAGCTCCGCCGCCTCCACGGCGCTGCGGGAGGTTGTCTGGTCCTCGGCAGAGTGACTCAGCTGCGTTGTCACGACCAGGCGCAGGTCGTCGTAGAGGTCCCATTCCCACGCAGCCGTCATCGCCTTCGCTTCCGCTGCGACTGCGGCAGTGGGGCCGTTGCTCGCTGCCATGCCGCCTGGCAGGAAGCCGCGTCGGCGTGTTGCGGCGCTCAACAGTGTGCTGCCCAAGACCGCTGAATCCGCGCCTGCCCCGGCTCCGCCGCTCGTGGCGTCGACGGAGCCGGTGCGCCAGTAGTCTGGTCGCACCGCGGCACAGGTGAGGGCGGGCACCGTGGCAGGGCTGGCGAGGGAGAGGGAGAACATGCGTGGTACTGTCGTCGTTGTCTTTCGCCGAGGCTCGACAAGAACGCCGCGACGACCTTGTTGTTGCTGCTGCTGTTGCTGCAAGCGCCAGAACTCGTAGCGGTGCCGCTGCGCCTGCTCCAGCCGCGGCCGTACGTACATGTGCTCGTACTGGGACACCCACTGCAGCCGTGCGCGCTGCAGGTGAGCCTTCGGCACACCGTTCGGCACCGTCTCTGGACCAAAAAGAAAACCATGGGCACTGTGCAGGGCCGCGCGGACGGCGGCGTCGTGTGCCTGATGCGCTCCCGCCGCAGCAGCAGCAGCTTTGGCACGCCGCGTGCTTTCGTCCTGCTCCGCAGCCTCACTGTGGTGTGGCAGCTCGTTGTGCGTCGAAGGGGAATCGCCGCTGCCGGTGACGGCTAAGGTGAACAGGTGGCCGCTACGTGCACCACCACCGCCATCGCTGCCGCTGCCGTTGCCTGTTCCCTGTGTCAGCTCGGCTCGCATAGAAGCCGCAACGAGCTTCTTGAACTCGCCCACCTGCTCCTTTGCCGGCCACACACACGTGTGGGCGTAGAAGGAGTGCTGCAGCACGTCCATGTCCGCCAGGGCAACCAACAGCATGGTGGGCGGGGCAGCATGGCTGCTCGGCAACACCAACGGAGGCTCTGGCGCGGCATGCGGCTCCACCTCCTCTCGCGCGATGGCGGAGGTGCGGGCAATAAACGGCGGCGTTGTCGCTCCGTCACGCGACGACGCCACGGCGGAGGACAGCAGCGAGCCTTGACGCGACGTGAACGCCGTAGTCGCCGACGAGGCGTGGGCTGCGGACGGGAGAAGCTGAAAAAGCGGGTCCTTCCACACCTCCCCGAGCAGGGTGGCAGGTCCCACCATGTGGTGGCGCAGCGCGGGAGTGCGACTCGTCGCGCGGCTTGTGCGTACCAACGCTGGTGGGACGAAGGCGGAGGCTGGCGGTGGTGCCGCCACAGGCACGCTGCTCGTCTTCTGCGCTGACGAGAGGAAAAACTTTGACGACGCATCGTCGTTCATGGTGAGGGTCACGCTGCGGTCTGCGTGCATGTCGGCGAGGCTGCCCGACGTCTCTGCGGCAAGGCCGTCGGACACCTCGACTCCGTTCATTGTGGCGGCAGCTTCCATGACTTTGCCGGATGCGTGTCGATCTAAGTGAAGAGAAACAATCGGGAAAAAAAATCAGAGGTCTAGGGGAAAGGAAGAACGAAATGGAACCAATCACAAGCAGATTAAGTGCTCCTTTCAAAACAAAAAAAAGGGGTGGAGAAATTGCGAGGCTCAGATGAAGTGACAACGCACAGTAATAGACATCAAGAGAAGGATGTGGGGGAAAAAAAAACAAGAGGCAAGATGACAAAAATAAAAGAAAAGAAAAAGGCTAATTCAAATAAAAGCAGCAGTAATGCTACAAAAAAAAAATATGAAAGAGGTTGCAGCTATGTACACTTCTTTTTTTTTTTTTAAGGGGTATTTAAAGTTTCTGATCTCCGACTTGAATATACATCAACACTTAAAATAATAAGAGCACAAGTTTTTTATCGTCGAATCTTTATTAGGTAATTCGTCTCAACAACAAAAAAAAAACTTCGGCAAAAAAAATAAAGCAGAATGGTCTAAATTTGTGAAATTGAAAAAGATCTGATAGCGAGAACAGAAGAGAGAGAAAAAAGTAAAGAAGAAAATATGGTTTTGAAATTGACTAGTGTATAATGGATGAGTGCCACAACAAGTTTGGGCTTAGAACGGGAGTGAAAATTAGAGTAATTCTGTTTTTGAACGTTGTATTTGCCGACTCTCGTTTTCTGTGACTTCCTCTTTTTGCTATGCGAAGGAAAGTAGTAGTGGAGAAAAATGCGCGGTGCATCGTGAATTCAGAAAAGAGAGAGAGAGAGAGAAAAGGTAGGATGTGAGAGGAGCTGAGGTGAAACATCAAAAAAAAGGCATTATAAATCGACCTATAACGACTTGCAGCAAGAAGAGAAACTCTCACGTCTTCGCAATCGATTAAGCCATCTGACAACGGAAAGAAAAGAGGAAACAACAGTGCAGCACGCATGCTAAAATTCTGTTCAGATGTTTGTGAAATGTCTAGAAGAAGACTCACCAGCAAAGCACGCTGAGCATGCTCGTTCCAAAGAACAGACAAAATGTTAATTGTGCGTTTGCAGTGCTGCAACCTGTCCTGTCCGGCACGCATGTGATTCTGACACAGAGGGATAGCAAACGAAAAAAAGAAAGCAGCAATATTACTTCACTTAATCAATTGATCTCTACATTGTGTGAGTGTCGATAAAAGGAGAAAAAGAGAGCAAAAATAGCCTTGACTGTGCTCCAGTGAGTAGCTGAACAGAAAAAAAAAAGGAAGGGAGAACAGAACAATTTAACGAAATGTACAAATGGTAAAATAAGCCTAGCTGCTTTTCATTTTTTCTTTTGCAGTAAAGGCGCCAACGTTGATGAAGAGAAAGCCTTACCTTTTTTTTTTACTCCAAATGAAGAACAGGGAATAAATATACGAGTCCGCGACAAAGAAAGGATAAAGGAATACGCATGCAATGCTTTGGTGCTCCACTCACTTTCTCTCCCTCTGTCTTCCTCTATGTAAACGTATCGTGTAAGCTCCGCGGGGGCATACGCGAGGACACGGGGTGGCTAATTCTTGGGTGCTTCTTCGCCCAGCAGCGCCAGGATTGGCTCGCCGAGCGCTACGTGCTGGCTCACTTCGTACTCGGTCACATTCGCCGACACCGTTGGCATGTCGTACCAGTAGTTTACCATCACACACGCACTTTCCCGACTGCCCTGCTCCGTCGTGTTGCCCAAGAAGTTCAGCCGGTACACCGTAGCTCCGTTGGACACGTGAAAGTTGCCTACCGGATCGCTGATGCGGGTGCTGCCTCGGCGCTTCACCGTGGCGAGGTACACCGCCACGGATCGCAGCAGCGGGCCCTCCAGAGCTGCGGTGAAGACGTGGTCGTTCCACCACTGCCCACCGTCGACCTCGGACGGCGCTGTCTGGAAGAGCCGCACCAGATACTGCAGCACCGCAGTGTTGGCTGCCATCGTGGCCGCCGCGTTGCCGGACGTTGCCGCGGCCGCGCTCGCCGTCACGGCAGCCGCTTCTGCGGCGAGGAGGGTTGGGTGGCGGAGGAGGAAGCCCGCCACGGCCTCCCGCAGCGGGGCGCAGTAGCGCAGCTCCTCTTCCTCCACGGAGAGGTGGCGGCCAAAGAGCCCCGTCACAGCAGCGGCAGTGGTGGTGGTGGTGGTCGACGACGACGACGGCGTTGGCGAGGTGGCGGCCATTCCCGCTACCACCCCAGCCAGCCACTTCACGTAGAGCGGGATGGGGGAGAGCGTGCTGAAGGTGTGAATGGGGGTCAGGTGGCGGCCCTGCCGGCTGGCGTTGAGGTTGCCTTCGATCTCCTTCACGACACGCTTGATGAGGCGGTTGCCCATGTCCATCCCCCGCAGCGCGCTCTGGGCGGAGTTGATGCTGTAGAAGATGGCCGTGTTCACGCTGCCGTCCTCGTCCTGCGTGACGCCATCCGCGGCGACCGGCGTGGCGGCCTCGGCAGCGCTCAGCTGGCGGAAGAGCGTCGCGGCGCGGGTGGTGTTTGCGGGGTCGGCGAGGGGCGTGGGGCGGCCGAGGATGCGGTCGACGGAGCAGGCGATGCCGTGCGTGAGGGCCACCTGCACGGCAATCAGCGGCTCCTCCACGACGGCCGGGTGCAGGAAGGCGAAGAGGTGGCGGTGGTGGGCCGGCTGCAGGCGGTAGCGCATGTCGTCGAGGCCACGCACAAACGGGTGGACGCTCTCGGCGCGCATGATTTGGTCCAGCAGCGACGGCGGTGTCGAGTACCACGTCAGCTCCTCCATCACGAGGTACTCCTTCGCGAAGAAGTCGTGGAAGAGCAGCGAGAGAGCGCTGTCGATGAGGCCCACCTCAATCTGGCGGCTGCGCCACTTGAACTGCTGCCGCACGAGATCATCCTTCGCCTCCTGCGACAGCGGCTCTGCGGCGTCGGCGGACGCCGCCGCCGTCGCTTTCAGCTGCGCGTCGTAGCTCTTGATGCGCTTCTTGCACAGGCTTTCGAAGTGGTGGGCCAGCTTGCGGAAGTGCATGAGGCGTCGCAGTCCGTCCGCGAGGGATGCGGTGTGCCGCAGCCACGTGTAGTAGAGCGGGGCACCGACATTGCGCGCCTGGAAGCAGCACCGCATGACCTCGCCCTTGGCCTTCATCAGCCGCTCCGTGAACTCGCTCGCCGAGTTGGCCCGCTCCGCCGCGCTCGTCGTCGTCCGCGCTGCCACGAGCTCCGCCTCCTTATCTTCCAGCTGCCGCAGCTGGCCCAAGTAGGTGTCCAGCTTCACGTCCAGCTCCTTGCTTGCCTTCACCACCGCCTGCAGGTCAAAGTCGAGCTCATTCAACGTCGACACAAAGGCAAAGAACCTCTCTTCAATTTCGGGGGTGATGTTCGCGTCCGTCACATCGTCCTGCACCGCCGGCGGCACGAGGAGATCAAAGACGGCCCAGACATCCTCGATGATGACGCCCGGAATGCGCCCGCTGTCGCCGCGGATGGCGCTCTGCAGCCGAGCCAGCAGCGCATCCACGTCCATCGACTCCAGCTCTGACGAGGGCGACGTCGATGATGCCGCCGCCACGGTGGTCGCGGCAGTGGCCGTTGGCGTCGACGCTGACGTGTCCATCTGCTTCAGCTGCGCAACGTGAAGGCGGTTCGGGCGGGGCAGGAGGTGCGTCGGCTGCGCCGAGTCGGCGGACTGCCGGGTGATGTCCCACAGCCGGCGGCACCAGCGCGCGACGCGGTCTTCGTTGAGCTCGCCCAAGCCCCGCGACGGCGACGGCGGCGTTGGCAGACGGCATGGGCGGGTGGGGGCGGTGGCGTAGAAGCGGTGGGCGCTGAGTACGACAGTGGAGGCAGGAGCAACCGCAGGCAGTGCCGGCCGCCGTAGCCGCGTCGACTGCAAGAGAGGGACGCGGAGCATTCCTATTGCAAGAATATGTAATCGGCAAAGGGTGGTAAACAAAAAAAGAAAAAAAAAAGTGCAGAAAAGATGTTCAAAATTAATGGCAATAGTAAACGATAGGTTTGAGAGCTGACTAGAAAAAAACAACTTGTCGATGGCAGATAAAAATAAAAAACTGAAAGTAAAAAAAAAAGACTGTAGTTTCAGATAAAATGAAAAAAAAAAAGGAATTGTGATGTGCGGACGTGGCGAGGTGAGGCTTGTTTGAGCAAACTGAAGGAAATGTACTTGAAGCGGGCACGGTGAAACGATGCTCACCTAAAGAAAAAAAGATTAAATTTTGTGTGTGTGTGTGTGTGTGTGTGTTTGAGTTTGAGAAAAAGAAGAAGAAAAAGAAAGAAAAGAGCTTGCAACTAATAAAACAACCTCTATCTCACCGTAAGAAAAAAAAAACCAATTGCGCTTGTACAGTAAAAGCACTTTACCACTAGGCAGTACGTTGTCTTCAAAAAGCGATGTAACAACAGCAGAACAACAGTAGTAGCCAGTTATGAAGGAAAAAAAAGTCAGTTTGTTTGAGAGAGTATCCGCGTATTTTTCAATGATACTAGAACTCTCGAGTGAAACTGCGTATCGCTGTCGAATTATTATAGATTTGTTTTGATATAGTTGCGCTCTCAATGAAAAAGGAAGGGAGAGAATTGAACAGAGAGCCAAAGAGAGGAAAAGAAAGGGGTGAGTCCACAGGGGTAGGAAGAGAAAAGGAAATAAAGCTTCCTTCTAAATACACGAAGTAGAGGAAGAGCAGGTGAAAATAGGCTAGAAAAAGGAAAAACAGAAACGACGTTGCTATGGTAAATGTCAAAGAAAAGTTTTGTAGATGTGAAAAAAAAAAGAAGAAAACAAGTGCTTTTTTTTTGCGATTGCAGACAGGAATTCGCGAGTTGTATTGAGATGCATGTTGTACGTAAACCAATGTCATTGTTTTAAAGAAAGTCACAAAAACGTGCGGGAAGGAAGAATATGAGAGAGAGATTTTTATAAGTTGTAGTTATTTTTTTTTTCTTGTTCTCATTGAATTTAAGAAAGCCCATCAGCAACAGCTGTTTTAAAACAAAAGAAGCCGCGGCTTTGCTTCAGATTCGGTGTGCACGCATCAAGGCACCGCCAATGTAAAGTGTTTCTACGCGAGCAACCTAGGTACATGTACATCGCGATTTGAAGAAACACGACTTCGACATAAAAAAAAAATCGCTTTTCTTGCCGCTACACAAAGTCGCATCCTAACATACACCATGTCGAGATTGAGAAGGATCACTTTATGAGCAAAAAGACGTTTCCGTTTTTACTTTGACCACACCCATTTCCTTTTTTTAAGCTGCTTTTCCTTTTACGGAAAATTAGAAAAGGACGCTGTGAATGAGAGTCCATTAATTACAAAAGAGTGCCATTAAACGTTACACATTATCGAATTAGAAAAAAATAAAGTAAGAAGACACTTCAAAGAGAAGTCAGGACATGCACCAACAAGAATAGCCTCACTGCACCTGCACTCAACGTTAAACGCCTTTTTTTCCCCATCTTCATCAAATAGATAGCTGGATAAAAAAATGAGCGCAAAACACACGGACACGTACACACATAACGACACGCATGGAAAAATTGAAAAAAAAAACTGCAAACCTCGTTGTTTTTCTCTGTTACTGCAGCTACAGGTTGAATGCCTGCAGCGTCGCCTGCTGCTCTGCCGAGAGCGCCTGCTGTTTCGCCTGGCTCCACACACTGGCGTGTGCCTGCGCAAAGACGGCGGCGCCATTGCGCACGAGCTGCTCCTTCTCCGCCTCCTCAACCGTGCGGGCGGCAAGCGTGTTGGCCACCGCCTGCACCACCGCAGGCAGCCACGTCTGCACCGCCGCAGCCGCCGCGGCGTGCTGGTCGTGAAAGAGATAGCAAAGCGTGCTAATTGCGTTCGCGTTCTCCGCCTTGTCAATCTTCATGGGCAGGTGTGCCATGAGGGACGGAATGACCTGGTCCATTGGGAGGTGCTGCAGGGGCAGGCACCGCACAAAGGAGCAGGTGGCGCTGACCGCGTTGTCGACCGCCTCGGGAATCTCCTCCTCCTCGTTGCCCACAATCGACCACAGCCCCTGGAAGCACTGCGGGACGAGCGTTGGCTGCTGCGCAAAGTACGCCGGGCAGCCCTCCACCAGCACACGCAGCAGGTAGGCGCTGTTCGCCTTGGCGGTCGACTCGTCGGAGCCGGCCATCACGGCAAAGCTCAGCTGCACCGCCGTGTCCATGAACGGTGCCAGCAGCTGCTCCGACGTCTGCGTCACGCCGCGCTGGTTCGCCTGACCCGGGGAGACGGCGGCGTAGGCCTGCAGCACCGCCGCGAGGGTGCCGACGCCGGTGACGAGACTCTCAGCCGGCCGCGTCTCCACGTCGGCGTGCAGGGCGAGCAGCGGCACGAGGAAGGGCATGTACGGCTGCAGCAGGGGGCCGTACGCCTTGGCCACGCTCTCCAGCATGTCCGCCGCGGCATCCACGACGAGCTCGTCGTGGTCGTCGCTGAGGTGCACGCCCTGCACCACCATGGCCGGCTGGATCGTCGTGTACCACGGCGGCAGCTCGCCCGGCGACGGCAGCGACGGCGGTGGGCCCGCGCTGACGCCGGCCTGCTGGTGCTGCATCATGGCCGACATGATGGCGGACGCCTGCGCCTCGACGGCCTCGTCGGCGCGACGGAACAGCGGGTCCTTGCCCTGCGCCGCGTAGGCCCGGTCTGACACCGCCGCGGCACCGTCGCTCGACTTGCCGCGCTGCTGCTGGTACTGCTGATACTCCTCGTAGCTCATGTGTTGCGTCGCCGCCGCGTCGTCGTCGTCGTCATCGTCGTCCTCGCTGTCCGACTCATCACCGGCGCGCTGGCACGGCATCGTGCCCCGCAGCAGCTGCACGACATCGCGCAGCACCGCGTCCGGCCCGTCGATGCAGCACTGCGTGCCAAAGTAGTTCACCAACGCACTCACCGCCTCGCAGGCGGCGTTCACCACCTCCTTCTCCATGTCCTCCTCCTCTATGGTGCGGAGCAACATCGCCAGCAGCTCATCCACGCGGTCGCGCACCGGCAGCGGCAGCACGTCCTGCCCCGGCGCGGCTGCCCGGCTGCGCGCCAGCATCTCCTCCGCCGTGATCCCCGCCGACGCCTTCGCCAGCTTCGCCAGCGCCACCAACGCGTTGGATCGGATGTTCGGGTAGTAGTGGGCGTCGAGCCCCGTCAGCGCCTCCCAGCACGCCGCGATCTGCTCCTCGCCGAAGCGGCTCATGAGGACATCGGCAAAGACGCCGACGCAGTACACCGCCGACGACTTCTCCTCCACGTCGGCGGTGCGCACGCGCAGGTGAATCTCCTCCGCGTCATCGCCGCCGTCGTCGTCGTCCTCCTCGTCGCTGCCGTCCGCGCCCGCGCCACCGTCGTCGTCCTTCCACGCCGCGAACGCCGCCATCCCCTCCCCGCCGCCGCCGCCGCCCTCCCGCGCGAGGAGGTGCTTGTTCTTGTAGACGGCGCGGTCCTCCTCAATCGTCTCGAGCGCGCAGCGGAGGGCGTCGTTGAGGTACCCGACGAAGCCGTCCTTGAAGAGCTCGCACATGTTCGCCAGAAAGCCGAAGCTCTGCTCCCGCACGGCGGCGTTGCGGGTCTGCAGGTTCGCCACCACCTCCTGCATGAAAAAAGGGAAGTAGGCGGCGAAGGCCTCGCTGCCCATCGCCGCTCCCACGACGCCGACCGTCTCCGTCGCCTGCGCGCGCAGCGCCATCGTCTCCGGTGTGTTGAGGCTGAAGGGCTGCCGCAGCACCTCCAACAGCTGCGGGCCGTGGCTGGCGAAGGAGGCGGAGTGGGTCATGCCCATCGAGGAGAGCACGCCGCACAGCCGGCACTGCGTCTCGAGGGAGCTGATCGGGATGGCCGACATCACCGCTGGCAGCAGCGTCGGCACAAACGGGTCCAGCTTCTCCTCCAGGTTCTCGCAGAGCGTGTCGAGCGCCTGCGCGACGCGGCGGCGCACGAGGTCGTTGCTGTCGTGCAGCAGCGGCGTCAGCATCGGCAGCAGCGCGTCGCCGTGGAGGAGAATCTCGGGCTGGAGGTGGGCGCTGAAGTACGAGAGCGCAAAGGCGGCCGCCTCGCGAGGCACGGGATCGGCGTCCTGCAGCATGCCCTGCGTGACGGTCAGCACGTACCCGACACGCCGGCGCAGGTAGCTGGAGTGGCCCTCCGCCAGACAGGCAAGGGCGATCATCGTCGCCTTGCGGGTGCGGGCATCCACGCTGGCCGGCGCGTCCGTGACCTTGCCGATGTACGGCAGCAGCACGGCGGTGAAGGCCTTGGAGGCGACCGTCGTGGCCAACGCGCTCAGCAGGCGGCCGCCGACCATGCAGGCGGAGACGACGTGGAGCATGTCCACATCCTCGTCGCTCTCATCGCCGTCGTCGCCGTCGGGGTCGGCGCTGCCCTCGTCAGCGATGGAGATGGTGTTGTCCTCCGACATGAGCGCCAAGCAGACCTGCACCAGCGGGTCCAGCAGCTGCGGCGTCGCCACGAACTTGGGTTTCAGCGTGGCCAGCTGCCCCAGCGCCGTGCCGCAGTTCTCCCGCACGCGCGGGTGGTTGTGCGGGTTGGCGAGAAGCCGCGCGAGGGCCTGGGCGAGCTCCAGCAGCACCGCGCCGTGCTTCTTCACGGTGAGGTCGCCGAAGAGCTGCTCCAGCAACTCGAGCACGCTGACGCAGAGCGGCACCCGCGCCTCCACCGTGCCACCCTGCTCGAGCACCGCCACGCAGGCGGGCACGAGGTGCGACAAGAACGCCTGCCGCACCGCTGGGTGCTCGTGCAGAGCCGGCAGCAGCACCATCGCCGCCTTCACCGCGGCCGTCTGCACCACCACTTCGGAATCGCCGAGGCCACGCACGACCGACTCCGCCGCCAGCCCACTCAGCGCGTTCTCCTCCGAGAAGACCTCGCCGAAGCTGTAGAGCAGCACCATCGCCAGCTCCCGCATCTCCACCCGCGAGTCCTCGACAGCGACGCGAATGGCCTGCTGCAGCTCCGGCCAGCCACCACCGCCGTGGTTGGCGTCGGCCTTCGCCAGCCGTGTCACGACGTGCGCAATGGCGAAGCGCACCGGCCGCACCGTTTCGCTGCCCAGCTGCTGTAGAAGCAGCTGTCGGAGCTGCTGCTGCTGCTCCGGGGCCAGCACACGCCAGAGAGAGAAGACGCGCTTGCGCAGCAGCACCGCAGCCATCTGCCGCGCACCCGCGGAGGCGGAGGATGGCGTGCTGCCGTCCTGCGTGCCGCACAGGATGGTGACGAGCTGCCCGACATTTTGCGGCTGCTGCAGCGCCTGCGTCAGCTCCGCCTCACTGCGGCGCCGCTCCGCGTTGTCCACGACGTGGAGAATGTTGTTCACCACGGCGCACAGCTCATCCGCAGTGTACAGACGGCCGCTGCTGCTGTTGGTGTTGTTGCCCCCAGACATGTTCTAAAACAAAGAAGAAGAGAGTTGTTGTCGTTGTTGTTGTTCGCAACTGTGTTGTGTAAACAATGACGAGATTCAGAGTCGGCACAAATCTCTTTGTACACTTGATGTTATCTGCTACGAGTTGGCCGCTGTTCTGTGCGCTGAAGGCCGCAGAAAAAAGAAAAAAACGGCTGTGACGGAAGACCAAAGAGGAGAGGTAGGTAAAAACCTTGTGGCAATGGTGAAACCTTATTGCTCAAGTTCATCATCTGTACGCTTTGTAACACGCACACACACATATAAATACAAGCATTACAACAATTTTTATGGATGGTGTGTGTGTGTGTGTGCAATTGCAAAGCAGTCCAAGGCACAAGCTTTGCGAAGCGCATCACGCTCTGGTGCAGCATCGATGTAAGCGACATCCTGATCAAATGATGACAAACAAATAAGAAAAAAGTCAAGTGTACTTTTTTCGTGTGTTTGTTTCTCTTATTTCGTTTGAGGTTGCATTCAAAATAGATTTGTCTTCCTTCTCCACGAGTGCTAAACGCATAGGTAATGGGACAAAACCGGCGACATCAAGCAATGAGCAGACCATTAACAGTGCGATAAGCAAAGTAATATTTAAAAAAAAAGTCGTTACCAAGCGAAAAAAGGAAAAGGACTGGAGAACATCGGCAAATTGATCTGAGCAGCAAATTTTTTTTATAAAAGTTTACCTTCAACGCAAAACGGTGCGCTGCGTCGACTGCCGCGTGTCATCACCGACAAGGGGCACGCCGAGCGGAGCATCGAGCATGTTGCGCAGATACCGGCGAGAGCACAGCAGACACTCCATGGAGTCCATCTCTCCTTCTCCGCCCACACTGTCGCGAATCTCACGACCCATCAACGACACCCCTCCATCACTTCTGCCACCATTCCTGTCAAGTGGTGCTGACACCGGTCGCATGGCCTCTGCACCCCGCCTTCTCGCGCTGTCATAAAGCTGAAAGGACACATTTTCGACTTCGGCGCTGTCCCTGCTGTCTGCACCGCGGCGCAGCATCTCTTGTCGCGCGTGGTGGTAGCACGCGGTGTGGATAAGGTGATGGCAGCGAGGATACACGGTGAAGGGGCGTGCCAGGGCGGGCTGCCCGCACAGCACGCACCGCTCATCGACCTGCATCGTCAACGGGTGATGCGACATGGCCTGCAGCTCGCGGTGGAGGACGCGGGTGTCGCGGCTGAGCGCGTTGGTGCTCTGCCGCAGCCCGCGCATCGTGCGGGACAGCTCTCGCACGGAGCTGAGCAGCTCCTCCTTTAATTCCGCCATGAAGAGCGAGTCCGGCAGCTCCGGCAGCACGTCCGTCACGTCGAAGGTGCCGCCGCCACTGCGGAGGCTCAGCTGCAGTGCCGTCTGCGCGCCGTGTTTGGTGTGGCCGCCGCCCTGGATAAGGTGCCGCGCCACCAGCATCCACAGATCGCGACGAGCGGCGCGGGTGTCGGCGTGGTCGGCGACATCGTCGCTCTCCCCCGCCGCCGTACACTGCCGAGACGCGGGGGCGTGGTCGGTGTGCGCCTCACACGCCCGCGCGGTCTGCCCCCGCCGCCGATCGCGCTCGTGCAGGAGCTGCAGCAGGCGCACCGCCAGCCGCACCCCTTCCTCCCCGACGACGCACCTTAGCGACAGCGCGATGGCCTCGCGGTGGTAGCCGAGGGCGTAGTACATCCACACGCAGCCGGCCCACCGCTGATGCGACGCGCACAGGCGCAAGACGTGCAGCAGGCGGTAGCTCGACCCAGCCGCGGCGACGGCGGCGTCAGAGGCGGTGGGGGTTGTCGTGGCTGCCGCCCACCGCGCGTCGGCGTCGTGTGTGTGCTGCACCGCCGTCTGCTCCGCGAAACGCTGCAATGCCTCCTCCTCCCCGTCCCGCGCCAACACGTTCACGTAGGTGACAAAGATGGCAACATCGGCGTCGCCGTCGAGCTGCCCTGCAAGCGCGCCGTGCTGTTGCTGCGCAAGAACCACAAGGTCCTCGAGGTACGACAGTACGGCGTGGTGCGAGACCGCGTGCAGTTCGTCCAGATTGTCACCATGCTCCATCGCAGCACCCTCACTGCCCAGGCTCGCGCTGGCCATCTGCGCCACCGCGTTGCTGTTGGGTGCCGCCGCGGCCACGGCAGCCGGGGTTAGTGTGGGGACTAGGGAACGGCGCAGTTGCAGGGCGGCCACGTCACGCTTCTGACGTGCGCGCAACATCCGCGTTGCCGCGCGCTGCTGCTGCTCCTCGTTGCTGTCCAGCTCACCTGACGTGACACCGCCGCCGCCATCACGCCAACGCAGCAGCGGAGACCAGTCGCCGATGTAGGTATCGCTGTCGTACGCGTCTTCCTCCTCGTCTTCGTCCGTCTCCTCGTCGTTGCTGGCATCGGCGGTGCTCGTGGAGGTCGTGAGGGAGAGCGACAGGGCGGCGGCGGAGGGGGAGGAAGAAGGAGGAGCGGAGTCGAGAAGTTGCGCCACGACATCCGTCGCCTCATCGGTCACCGACGGCGAGGTCAATGAAGACGCGGTCGAGGACTCCGATGACGCGCTGTGCGTCGTGATGGGCCGCACCTGGTCGCTGAGGTGCCGGGACGTCTCCGCCTCGCTGCTGCGCGCGCTGCCCATCCCGCTCTCCTCGATGGCCGATGACGTCGATGTCTCCGCGCTATGAGGACGCCCCGTGCGCGGTCGCGCTCCCTGCTCACGCTCGCTGCCGTCCTTTGACGAGGGGGCTGTGCTGGCGGCGTGGCGGCGTGGCGAGGATGGCGTGACCGTCGCCGAGCTCGCGACGCTGATGCTGGTGCTGGTCGTCTGTGCGGAGGTGACCGAGGACTCTGCAGAGGTGCCGGTGTGGGAAAGTGCCGGCAGTACGATGTCCTCATCCACACCGCCTACCTCGTCGGAGCTGGAGTCGTCGAGGAGCACGCGGTCGTAGTCAGCGTTGGCGCTGGTCGGGCCCGGCGAAAAGGGCGAGGGCGGTCCTTCGGGTGCCAGGAGGGACACGTTGTTGGGATCGCCAAAGGCGCGCGTGTCGTGATGCGACACATCGGCGGGGAGGGAGAGGGAGGAGTTGAGCAGAGAAGACGCCGAGGACGGTGCACCGGCAGGCGTCGCCACCGGCAAGTTGTGGGTTGACGGGCGCACTGACGCCTCGGCCTCGTGCTCAGCGTGCATACGAGACGCAGGCTGCGTCGTGCTGGGCTGCTGTCTGGAGAGTTCTGGAGTGCCGTGAGCAGCCGCTACATGGGCAGCGGCAGGTGGGACATCTTTTCCCTTCGGCTTCCCCATCGTATTTTTCACGTTCCTCTGGCTGTCTCTTCCACGCTCCGCGTCGCGTCGCATGGACGCTTCCGTCTCCATCTTTTTTTTCTTCTTTGTTTGCCTCTTGTGGTGCTCCTGCGCAAACACGAAGTAGGTGGTTTGCTGCTGCCGCTGCAGCGCCGCCCGCGCCTGCGCTAGCGCACGCAGCACCACCACCGGGCTCGCCGTTGCCTCAAACACGCTCTCGTTGTTGGCAAGACAGTACGTGAGCAATGCTGGCAGTAGCCGTCGAGGGGGCAGTGGAACGTCTTGCCGCTGATGCAGCAGCGCTTGCAGCCCGTCCTGCACAAAGCGGCAGGGGTAGCAGCACAGAAAGAGGGTGGAGAGTCGCTCGAAGAGGGTGGCCAGCAAACTCGGCAGCGCGGCGGCGTCGCGCGGGATCGGGATCGGTCGCTGCAGCATGGTGTCGGCACTGCTGGCCCCGCCGTAGAAGACAGTCATCAACGGTATCGTGCCGCGTGCATGCAGCAATGCCGCCGCCGCCGCTTGCGCAGTCCCGCTCTTGTCATCCAACGAGGAGTTCCCATCGGCGCAGCTCAGTGCGCCGTCTCCACCTGCGTGGCCGTCGATGCACATTTGGAGCAGTTGACGGGTCTGCAGCGACTGGGAGCTTGGATCTGCCAGCAGCGCCTGCAGCCGCAGCAGGCCCGCCAGAAAGTTCTGTTCCCGCAGCACGAGACTCATCACGGTGTCCGCTGGGCGGCCCTGCAGCTCTGAGACGAGGATGGACTCGTGCGCGGAGGCGAGGCGGGCCACGGTGGAGGAGAGCACGGCGTTGTCGATGAAGCGGCCGTAGCGCAGCAACGCATCCTCGAGGAGCGCGGCGGGGCTGTCGAGGTGGTAGCGCTGACGTATCCACGCCACTCGAGTAAAGTCCACCACGTTTCCCTCGCTGATGCTTTGTGTCGGAGCTGCCGCCGCCGCCGCCTCGGCGCATGTGGTAGACTTTGCCGCGTAGCGCCGCTGCCGCGCTCGGGCGACGCTGCACTGCTCCAGCAGCAGCGACAGCAGCCACGTTGCCAGTACGGAGACTTCGAGGCTGTGGCCGCCCAGCCCCTGCCCCGACTCCTCATACCCACGCAGCCGCAGCTGCAGAAACAGCAGGAGGGGCTCGAGTGAGTTGCTCTCGCGAAAGGCTCGGACAAACTCCACCAGCAGCGTCGGCAGCGGCGTCGGCCCGTCAGCGGCTTTGCCGAATTGCACCGCAGCCTCCAGAAACCGCTGCTGTGAAAGGAGGTAGCTGCCGTAGGCGTGGCGGACAAGGTGCAGATGCAAGCGATCCTCTCTCGTCATTGTTACTGGCCGACACGCGGCACCGGCAGCGGAGAACGGTGTGGAGTTGGAGTTGGTGGTGGTGGTGGTTAGTGCCGACAGCGCCATCTCGTACAAGTGGTCGGCGCAGTAGTAGTGCACGCCGTAGGAGGACCGCTGCAGCAGCAGACTCGCCACGGCGCGGCTCCCCGCCGCCGTGAGCGGAGTCAGCCCGACGGAGCCGGGCAGAAGGCCGAAGCCCGGGACGTTGATGGCGCGCGTGGTGGCCGCGACGCGCGACCGGCGTGCGGAGAGGCGGCGATGAAAAGGGAGGGAGGTCGCCACGGACCGCGCCCCGTCGCTGGAGGCCGTCACCGCGTCACCTTTCCGACCCGCGGCACCGCTGCGCTGCAGCAAAAAGTGCAGCAGCGGGTTGGCAGCGAGGAACGTCACCAGCTCGCGATCCTCGGCGCGGCTTGCGGCTCCGAGCGCTGCCACCGCTGCCGCACTGCCGGCATCCGCGGCGGTAGCCTGAGCATCGTTGCGCGACGTCGCTGGCTCAGCAGCGGCACGGCGCGCGTCTGTCTGCGTCGACGGTGGCGACTGCTGCAGGGGTGACGCGTATTGGGTAAAGGCGGCGTACGACGTCGTCGTCCCGGCGCTGCTGGGCGAAAGGTGAAAGAGCGGGTCGTCGCGATTTCCGCCGAAGAAGCTGTCCTGGCGCAGCGGGTTGCTGTGAAAGGTGGCGGCTGTGGGCGCGGCGGAGGCCGGCGATGCCGCCGTCGATTCACCCTCCGCGGTCACGGACACGATCGGCACCGCCGTCAGCGTCGCTGGATGTTGCCACTGCTGCGTGGAAGGAGATGTGTGCGGGGCTGGCGACAGGGCCGGATCGAAGCTGTCGTTTGGCGCGAGCGAGGAGCTGCTGGGCTGCGTCGGCAGCTGCAGTGCGCGCCGGTTGGCGTGACGCAGAAAGTGCTGCGCGGTACGAAGTGGCGGAGCCGCACGCGCGTGGGTCGTCTCTCCCTCGCTGCCGTGCAGGTGCGTGGCCGTGTCGACGTTACCGGAATCACGACGGAGGCCATCCACAGGTTGGGTGGGGCTTGTGGGCAGCGTTGTTGCGAGCACGAAAGGATCAGCATCGGTGTCGTGTGGCAGGTGCGCGCTGCTAAAAGGAGAGGGCCCAGTGCTCTGCATATCGCTTCGCGAGCCGCCTGTCGACGCGGCTCCTCCACTGGACGCTCCCGTGGTCAAATTCAGTGGCTGTAGCTGCTCTAGCAGAGACCGTCGGGCGGAGCTTGAACGCGACGGCAGCGGCGACGACTGCCACGATGCGCCGGCGCCGTCGACGCTGGAGCTGGCCGCGCTGTGCGTGCGCGATGCGCGTTGCTGCTGCT
>JASAOP010002507.1:0-28356 GCA_030849055.1 Crithidia thermophila | reverse complement strand
TTTTTGATCTGCTCGTGCAGACTTACGTGGTCTTGATAATTCGAATTAGCCTTCACTTTCTTTTTCTATTTGCTTGTGAACGCACTATTCGTCGTTAAAAAAGAAAAGATGTAATTTTCTCGAACCTTCTTTGCGGCGATGCACAATGAGAACTGTAAGTTTGCAAAGACGTGAAGTGGCAACACAATAAAAAGAGAAATGCCTTTTATTGCTTTTTCAATAATACCCACATAAGTTGAGATGCGTGGCTTTTCCAAAGCATTGCCAATTTCCGCTCTTTCACGTGTCCTTGCCTCTTTGACCATCCTTTACATTCTGTCTTCTCTTTCTCACCTTCTCTTCTTTTCGTTTAAAAATGTTTTTTTTTTCTATTCAGATACCAATCCGTTACTTCTGTCTCTTCTGAGAGTCGGAAAAGAGTTTCCTTTGTTTGTCATACACAGGGTGTCGCTATGCAGGATGAACATTGTTACCTCGTACTTCATCGTGCGTAAGCTGCCCGGCACCATCACCCTCGGCGGCGACGTCGTACAGCACCAGCAGGCGCGGCAGGCAGAATACCTGGAGTGCCTCCGACGCAACCGTGAACATCCGGGCGTGGCCGCCGTGCATCTTCTCGTGGAGGGTCGCGAGGCGTACGCACACTTCTTGAAACACGTCATCGGTGACGATCAGCACCGCGGTGCTATTCATAACGCTAGCTCCCTTCCGCCTCTATCGCTGACACGCCGACGCGGTGCCTTGGCTCCTGTGGTGCCGGTGGTGCGCATCGCGGGTGGACTGCCCACCTACGCCGACTTCTTCGCGTACGCGAACCAGATGACGACGCGACAGCTGACGATGGTGTGCAACGCAGACGTCTATCTGTCCCCGACCCACTTCCACATCAAGGACGTACAAGACCTTTTTCACCTCGCAAAAAAAGAGCCATCCTCAGAAAAACTTCTTACTTCTTCTTCTTTACAAACGCGCCGCAATAGCGGTGTTCAGCTGGCGCTGGCGCTCACTCGTTATGAGAGCGATCACCTCTTGGATGCCCCCTTCTTGTACGACTATCGTGGCTCCCACGACGCCTTCATTGTTGTCCCGCCGCTGCCGCCGTCGTTTGTGGCCCGTGTGCAGCACGCGCAGAACGGGTACAAGGCGGAGAACGTCGTCCTCCACGAGCTGCAGCGACATCGCTACTTGACGCTGAACCCGACGTTTGACCTGCGGCTGGTGCACCGCCACGCGGCAGACGTGCGGCAGTGGTTTCCGCCGGTGGATGAGTCGCGGTATGGCAGAGCGTATCCGTGCAAGGTGGCCGACGCCGCCGCGCAGATTCGAGAGGCACTTCACATGCCACCCAACTAATTTTGGGACCGCCGTTTCTGAAAAATCTTTTTTGTTGTTGTTGTCGTCGTCACGTTCAGCTGCAGCTGACTTTCTTTCGCCTTGTGTTGCGTGCTTTTGACTGCTAAATGCTCTTTTTTATCTTCACATATTTCATTAAAAAAAAATGTCTAAGTTTTTACTGAAGAAGGGTGTTTGCCAACGTTGCACAAGACAAACGCGCGTTCATCTCTGAGAAAAAAATATTAGCACAGCTTCTTCTTCAGGCAGCGTGTGCGTTTTCGCACTAGTCGTTCTTATTCCGGTACTTCTCGTGTCTTCTTTCTATTCAGTTCACTTTTCTTTCTTCTCTTTGTCCTTCTTTCCTTATTTTTGCATGTGGCCTTTGCGTTTGTCAAACGCTTTAAACAGTAGTAGTCTTTGCTGCTGTCTCGCACGTGTGTGTGTGTATATATGCGTGTCTGTGCATGTGTATGATTTCGTAATTTACAGCAACAACGCACACCTTTTTACTCCACTCCTAATTAATCTTTACAGATTAATTAATCTGACAATTTCAGCCAGCAAGCTTAAGTAGGTTTGCTTTTTTTTTTTCCTCTCGCTTTGGCAACGTGGTCTACAACTAGAGAACGGAGCATACTAGAAACTCAAATTCGTCTTTTTTTCTCCTAAACACACCTATTATTCTGCTAGTGAAACACTCTATACACACCTTTTTTTTGTTGTTGCTTAATTTTTCTTTTCCTTGAATCATCTTTCAGGTTTGACCTTTTTTTTTTTTTATTCCCGCTGTGAACCTCTTCTCCATTACTATTGTCATTATCACCCTCTCAACACTTCACAAAGGAGTGTGTTCCAAAATAAAAATAAAAAAAGAAGAAGCACAGATGGGGAAGTCCAAGACGAAGAACGACGATGACGACTCCGGCTTCGTCGAGGCGATGAAGCTGAGTTGGGCCTACACTGCGGCCGATGTGCGACGGCGGCCACGCAACATGGTCATCGGCATCGTCGCCACCGTCCTGCTCGTCTTTTTCTCCGGCGTGGTGCTGGTGGGCATCTGGAAGGCACCGTACATGCTGCTGCGCCTCGCGGAGCTGACGGTGGGCGAGATGGACGTCATCCTCACCGGCGGCGGCACGCAGCTGCTCATCAACTACACCACCATGAACCGGTCCCTCTACACCAGCCCCGTCGTGTCGGGCTCCGCGCCACGCTGGGTGGCCCGCGCCGACCTCACCTCACAGGCGTCCTTCCGCCGGAAGCAGCTGGACCCGTCCTTCGTTAACTCCTCCGACTACAAGAGCACCGCGGCGAACATTCTGCTCATCGACTCGGCGCTGGAGAAGGAGGCTGGCATTGGCCGTGGCTGGCCCTACCGCGAGATCGGCTACGATGAGGCGCAGATCTTCTACTCCGCCGCGGACTACATCGGCGTGCAGGGCAACAAAGGCCAGCGGGTGCATCTCAGCATGGACACCTCCACCCTCACCAGCGTCCTGGGGCAGAACGTGTTCTCCTACAACGTTACCCGCCCCGCCTACCCAACCGACCTCATCTCCCTCTACCTCATCGCCTTCTTCGAGTACAACAACATCACCGGGGACAGTGTAAACCTGCTGGATGTGGTGTCGCTCGACATGGCCGCCACCATGGCGGACGCGGTGGAGTCGACCGAGGGCAAGTACTCGAGCGTGCTGGGCAACATCGTCATCATGGACTCGCGCGAGTTTCTGACGGTGCTGCTGGAGCAGAGCGGCGTCCTTGGCTCGCAGACCGTCGGGGCAGCCAACGGGTACTACTTCCCGACACCAGCGGACCTCTTCAACATCAGCCTGGCCTCGCTGCAGAACGTGGACTTGAAGGAGTTCGCGATGATGGTGGTGGTCATGCTTGAAGGCCGCTACGACATGTACTACCTCGACACGGAGCCGCGTGGGCGGAAGCTGACGGAGAAGAGCAACGAGCTGATGCAGGCCGTCGGGCTCGACTTCCAGGGCTCCCTCAGCTTTCCCGTCGAGGAGACGATCGAGACCTTCGACACGTTCCGCATTCTCATGACAGCCGCCTTCATCACCGTCGTCGTCGGCATCGTCGTGCTGGGCTGCATCCTCATGTTCACGCTGCTGCAGATCAACGCCGAGGAGCGGCAGTTCGAGATGGCGATGATCCGCGCGCAGGGCATGCCGCGGCGGCAGATTGTGGGCATTCTGTTTATGCAAACGCTCGTCTTCACCATCCCCGGCACGGCAGTCGGCGTGGGACTCGTCTGCGCCGCCAACGCCGTCGTGGAGCGGCTCCTCGCGAACTTCACGAAGGCACCCGCCCGTCTTGGGCACGTGCCGGTCGTGGCGGTGGTGATCAGCATGGCAATGGGTCTCGTGCTGCCGCTGCTGGCCACGTACGGCCCCGTGAAGGCGGCCCTCAGTAGCAGCCTGCGCGACGCGCTGGACATTTACCGGCAGGCCTACAACGAGGCCCACGTCAAGGCGATCCGGCTGGAGGAGATGGGGCTGCGCATGTGGCAGATCCTGCTCGGTCTTTTCCTCGTGGTGGCGGGCTTCATGGTGTACTACCTCATGCCGCTCTCCTTCATCTTCTCCAACATGATGATGTTCTTCGTGCTGCTCGACATCGTCCTCATCTGCATGATTGCCGGGTTGTGCATGATGATGTACGTCGTGCAGCCGCCGTCCGAGGTGGTCGTGCTTTACCTGCTGCTGTGGGGCAAGGAGACGCGCCTGTGGACGCTCATTCGCAAAAATCTGCAGAGCCATCGCGAGCGCAACGCCAAGGCGTACATGATGTTTCTCTTGAGCGTTGCCTGTCTTGTGTCGTCGGGCATGATGTTCGGCATGCTCTCCAACATCTCCTCGCAGCTGGCGGAGCTGACGGCGGGGTCACCCGTCACAGTGACATCGTCCGCCTTCGACCACCCGCTCGCGCAGAGTGAGATCGACGTGTTCATGCAGGGCGAAGGGGCAGCCTACGTGACGCACTGGGCCTACACGTCCTTCCCCCTCGCCCAGTACCCGCAGATCAGCGGCAACACGCGAGTCGGCAACCTGGTCGGCAACTTCCGCAACATCGGCGTCCGCGCCGTGACGGAGAGCTTCATGGACGCGACGTACCCGGACTTCAACATGGTGCAGAGCTACCGCAGCGGCTACACCTACCCGACGAACTCCTTCGACCAGCGCGACGTCGTGCGCAGCATGTACGAGTATCCGCCCACCCGCATCGTCGAGGAGAGTGAGGAGGTGATCGTCACCGGCTTTCCACCCGGCAGCAGCGTGCCCAACGTGACGGCCAAGGAGTCTTTCGTGATCCCGATGCTCATCTCGTCCGCTGCGCGCGACCAGATGGGGCTCGAGGTCACCGCCGCCGCGCAGCTGAGCTACAACTACCTCCTCGAGGGCGACGACACGCCGCGGTCGACCATCTTCTACCTCGAGCCGCGCGCGCTCATGAACCGCATCTCCGGCTTCATCGCCGTCTCCTCGCTTCCGGTGCTCTTCGCCTCCGGCACGATCCTGATGCCGACGCCGTACTTTGCGCAGCTGCTCGACCCCGTCGGCATGGACTACGACGCGTCCGCCACGGTTGCCATCTCGTCAACGGCGGTGACCGAGGTGCGGCAGGCGACGCTGTACGTGCAGCTGCGCCACAACGTCTCGAAGCGGCAGCGCGAGCGGTTCGTGAACGCGCTGCAGGCGCACACGGACACCCTCTACCACACCACCGTCGACACGGCCGCCACGGTGGAGCAGTTGAGGTCGGTGCAGAACCTGATTATGTACTTCTTCTACTTCACGGCGGTGATTTGCATCATCCTGTGCGCCTTTATGATGTGGGTGACCTTCATCTCGAATGTGCAGCTCAACGCGTGGACCTTTGGCGTGCTGCGCTCGCTGGGCTTCCGCACGGCACAGCTGATGCGCAGCGCCGTGTACGAGGCCCTGTGCATCGTCGTGTCCGCCTTCGTCTTTGGCCTTGGTGTCGGCATCGTGGTGGGTGTGACGATGGCAGTGGAGCTGTGCCGTATCATGGTTATTCCCTTTCAATTTAGCTTCCCGTATATTCTGGTGCTGATTGTGCTGGGTCTGGCGCTGCTGGCCGCCGTGGTTGGCTCCATCCTGCCTTTCTTGAGTCTGCGCAAGAAGCCCATTTCGTTTGTGCTTCGCGGCGTGTAGCGCAGATAGAGAGAGGTCAAAATGCTTTTTTATGATAATTCGGATTAAGCAAACTGGTACTTTTCTTTTTTTTTCTTTTGAAAATTTCTTTTTCTCTTACAGCAGTTTTGTTTCCGCTACATTTGAGTGCCTTAAATGGAAAGCAAAGTGTGTCTTTCTTTCTTTCTTGCCTTCAATGGCACTTTTTTTCTTTTTTGCTTACTTTTGGTTTTTGATTTTTCCTCCCCAAAGTGATTGGCTTTCTGCCTTTTGATTGGTTTTTGTTAGGCATCCGCTGTTGTAAACTGTCAATTCTTTCAAAAGATTACGTTTTCTTCTATTATTGTTCACTTTTTTTTTCTCTTCTTCTCGTCACTATACTGATATTTCTTTCTGTCTCTCTTTACACTATTAAAGCCGTCTTTTTTTTTTTCTTGTTTATTATCCTGTCTGTTTGATTGCTGCTTAAATTGTCCTTGTTTGCTTTAATTCGTTGGTATTCTACGATTCACCAAAACAAAAAAAAAATACCGGCATAGTATCCACTATGGTAAATAGCAAAAGGACGCAAAAGGGATTTCTTATATACAGAGAGTATTGCACGAAGGCAGAAGGTAGTTCTTGTGATTGTGCTTCAATTTCTGATAGCTATCAGCTTCAGTGCTGTATAAGCTAACGACACTTGTTAACGCTTGATTGAACGTCGTCTCTGTCGTCCACCTTCGCCGAGCTGTTGCACTTGAGCGCTGACATTGCTGACTGCTGCACTTTTCTCGCTGTCCGTCTTTGCCTTTTGTGTTAAACATTGTCTATGGGCACACACACACGCACGCGTACAGAAGCGACGCACTCAGCGCATACTATTGTAGTCACTTTGCCTTCCCTCTATCTGCCGCTCCCCTCTTGTCCATCTCTTTTGCCTGGGTTTTTTTTTCGTTTTACCCAACCCATTCAACTGTCATCTTTTCTCTCTCTCTCACTCTCCTTCTCATGGGCAGCTCTGCATCTTCATCACACGCTTCTGCAAGCGCACAGCTCATCAACACCACGCCGTCGTCTCCCCCTTGCCACCCCGCCTCTCCCGCGCCCTCTACACGACAGCGCAGAGCCCCCTCGCACTCCACCACGTCGGAAGTGAACATCGACAGCCGCGGCATGGAACAGGTCGTGGTCCGCACCGGACGCGCACGCATGAACGTCGTCGACCTGCACAGTGTCTGCGGGTACACCACGCACGGTGTCCCCGCCTTCAGCAACGGCACGAGCAACACCTGGACGAACTCGAAGAGCTACCTCGATGGCGTCTTCATGGGCTACCGCTGGCAGTGCGTCGAGTTCGCGCGGCGGTGGCTGTGGACGACGCAGCGGCTGCTGCTGCCAGAGCGCAACTGCGCCTACTGCTTCGCCTCCTGCAAGTACGTCTACCGCATGAAGAACGACCCGGCCGACCCACGCCGGCAGGCAGCGCAGCAGGGCGGTGCCAGCAGCAGTGCCGAGGATGCTGCAGTGGTCACGTCGACCACCACGACCACCACGACCACAGTTTTTCCGCCGCTGCGCGGATCGCCGAGCACGTACACGACCACCAGCGCCGCCGCCTTTAACACGACGACGACGACGTCGCCGAGTGACGCGGGTGCGGCAACGCCGGCCGAGGTGCTGGGCCCGCGCAAGGATGCTGAGTCGTGGGAGAAGGTGCCCGCCGTCTTTGTGAAGCAGGGCTCGACGGTGCCGCCCGTGGCGAACAGTCTCATCATTTATCCGATGAGCTGGGGCAGCCCGTGGGGCCACATCGGCGTCATCACGGAGGTCGACCTCGAGCGCGGGCTGGTCTACGTGGCGGACCAGAACCGCTACTTCCACGACTGGGGCCACCGCGCCTACAGCGCCGTCTTCCCGCTCGAGGTGAACAAGGGGCGGTACTACATCCGCGACCACGAGAGCGAGTGCAAGGGCTGGCTGACGTTCCCCACCTTCGTCGACGGACACTGAGAAACTATTGAAGATACGCAAAAAAAAAAAAAAGTCATGCCACGGGAGGCCTCAACACACACATACACGGGTAAACCGGAGATTCTAATCAACTGAAGGAATAAACGAATTACACGTTCAGTAATGGACCTGTTCTTCTCTTTTCGTCGTCGTGGCGGGCTTTTGCGGTACCTTCCTTACTCTCTCAAAATCCCTAAAGAAAGCTTGTGGTGGTGGTGAAGCTTACAAACTAAAGCAGTATTCGCAGAGCTGCTGGCTGCTGGAGAACCAATGGGGGGAAGGGGTGTGCTTGTGGTGAAGCAGAAAAGAAAGAGAGGCAGAGACCAGTCATGCTAGCAACTACCAGTTCTGGTACACCAGGATTCTAATTTTTTTTTCTGTGTTTCGCTTTGCGCAACTACCGTCTGCCAGTCGTCAACCTCTTTCCCTTTCGTTGTGTCTCTCTTTTTAGCACAGTTGTTGCTTCTGTGCACTCTTGCACGTCTTCTTTTTCTCCCAGCATTGAGTTTCTTTCTTTCTTTCTTTTTGCCTTTTCAATGCCGTGCTTCGCGTGGACAGACATGTGAAGATAGTTTACTCTTATTGCAGCAACTATTATTACTGCTGCAATTATCACCTTTGCTGATAACAGACACACAGCTTCTTTATTTTTCTTTCCTCGTTTGCTTTGTTGGTCCTTGATTTATTTCTGATCATTTTTCATTTCTTTTTCACATGTGTGTGTCTTTATGCGAGACCTCAATTGTTAATCTGAGAAAGGTTGTAAGCCACCTTTTCTTTTCTTTTAGTCGAGACTTCAGAGGAAGAAGAAATGTCGAAGAAATGTGCTTCCCTTTTGTTTTTTCCTTAAGCTTCAGAAGTCGACTGTCGCGTTTTCTGGGTCAGCAACAGTGTTTTCAACGCGGGTGTTGGCGCTTCATCTTTTTTCCTTTTTCTGCGTGAAACTTTCAAGATACTTCATGCGGAAAAGAAACTATTTATAATTACTGTTCCCTTTTTTAAACACACACACATGCTTTCTTTAAATCTCTCTTTTTTTTTCACAAACCTTGTTGCTTTTAACATACACATTTGATGACAGCGGTGCAAAAGTGCTAACTTGCTTGTGCCCTTGCTGCCTGAAGAAAAAACTCTATTACACTGGTTTTGTGGTTTTTTTTTTTGCAATCATTATATTTATTGTTGTCCTTTACTTATACAAGAGACACTCCTTTTTTACTTCCTTCTTTACAGTGTCTTTTCCTTTGTTTTTTTCTTTGTTGGTCTTCTTTGTGGTTGTAAATGCTGTGCGGCGTTTTACCAGCAAAATTACCCAGCACTTCTTTTTTTTCTCTCTCCTGCGGCGTTCTCAACGTATTATTTGCACGACTGATTCTTCTGCCTTTTTGGTCGTGTGTATTGACGTAGGCCACTATTGTTATTTCTCCTGAGGGGCAGACAATAAAAACAAAAAAAAATGGAACTTTACCGCGAGGAACGACTAGCGCGGCTAGAATCGTACACATCTGGATCGTACGAGCATAGGGTTTTTTTATGTGAGTTTTTGTAAGCATCAAGGATTGAAAAACCTAATTCGATGTATGCGTCATCGGAACAGAAAACAAAAAAGTTATTAACACTCTACTGGTACAGGCATCAAATTTCAAATCATGATAAAAACGTCCTTTTGAAGTTTTTCTTCCCCCTTCTCCTCTACGAAATGCGACAACTTTTAACTGCACTGCGCAAATTATTTTAGGAAGACTTGGACAGGCAGATATACAGATCCATTCAAAAAGTGCTTCCACACGTTTTTGTCTCGTGGGTTTAAAAGACGTCCTCGAAACACTATCGTAAACCTTTGATTTTTCATTATTACTGTCTCGATTAAATGCTCTACGGTGCTTCACAAGAGTACGCAGACCCACAGTGGGCGCAGGACACGACGAACACACGCACGCAACTCTCGCAGCAGCAAACATCCTTCTCCAACGCCTGCCAATCATCCCCATCAGAGGGCTATGGAGCAGCATCAATAAGAGTGCCACGAAGGCATTCACAGCTTTGTGGATCGCACCAGAAACTCAATCCGTCCGAGGACGCAGCTACTACGGCACTGTCCCAGTCGCAGTGTTTGACTGCCGGGGCGGCAACGCAGCCATCCGCGTCGCAGGGTGACGCCCTAAACCCGTTAAACATCCTTGCACGGCAGAAGGCGCGATACGCGCGCACGTACGCACCACCACCCGCCCTCCGCCACTCGCGGCTGCAGCAGTTGCCAACCGGACCCATGCCTGACGCTCGAGATGCCTCACATCGGCAACAGCAGAGCCGCAGATCACCGCCGCCGACGCGAGCACCGCTGCCTTCACCGGAGCGACACAGCAGCATGCCAGTGCGATCACAGATGCCCACCCAGAACTCTCTACTCAGGGCTACCGCTGTGAAGCCGCTGAATAACACGACAGACGCCGCAGCAGCAACAGAAGTGCGGCAGGAACGTCTGCTGGCCCTTCACGAGCGTCAACTAGACCGCTTACAGCAGATTGTCGAGTCGCAGCACAGAATCGCATCGGCGCTGGATGGGATGCGGGAGGAGTTGCAGTGTGTGTGTCGTCGTCTTCGCGACCCGACGGCACAACTCATAACAAAACCAGATGAGAGTGAAGCGGCCGTCGTCGTACCAACCGTGGCAGTTTCGCAGAAGCGCTGCCGACCGCCGTATGACAGGACCACAGCGGACGTGAGCTCCAAGCGCTCGCGTGTCCCTGAGAGCCACAACAACAATGACGCTCACCGTGTGCGCGGCCCTGCGGAGCACGGTCGTGCTGGAGCTGGGACGGCGGCTGAGGTGTCGCACGTGATGACGGTGCGCAGTGTGCGCCTCATTGGTGGCAGCACCAGCTCCACGCAGATTGTGGCGCGGGAAGAAGAAGATGCTCCCGGCAACGACGCGTGCGGTGGTGGAAGGGATGCCGACACCCTCCCACGTGAACAGATCATTGGTGATGACACTGCAGATGTAGCGTCTGAGGCGGCAGACAGCGAGAAAGATCTTTTTCTGTTGTGAATGAGCACAGATAAATATCACGCACTTTAGTGTTTTGTTTTCATGTTTCTTTTTTCTCTGCATTTTCCCTGCTACATTCTCTGTTATTGAATTATGAAAAGGAAAACTCGTTTTTACTGAAGCTACGACTCTGCATCTCTGGCGAGAGCATCTCGCGCTAACTCTTCTTCTTACCCTTCTGAGTGCTATCACATCGGTTGGCGTTACCTTGAGAAAGACCTTTTTTTCTTTATTATTGTGCCATAAAACTCACACCTTTCTGTCTTTCTATTTTCTTCGACTTGATTCGATCCACTCAACAAGCAAATAAAAGTATTTATCTTCTCATTTTAAGGGAAGTAGAAAAAGTAAAAAAAGGAAAACGCCTTTCTTTTTTTTAACAACCCGCATCTTTTTTTTCTTGTGAGCAATTCTTATTACTTGTGTCAGGATCCTCACACGACACTTCCACGATTCATAGATCTTCATTATACTCCTTCACGTTTGGGTTTTCTGTCATCTCCACACGACTCGCCACTGTTCGCGACGCGCTTAGAAAACAAAATAGAAAGGTTGTATTGCCATTGTTACCATGGACGCCGCGTGGCAGACCTCCATCGACCGCACGCTGCGCAACACCGAGGCGACCCTCGAAAATCTGCAGCAGCGCCGCCGGACGTACGACCGGGCCAAGCTAAAGGTGGACGACTACCTTGGGCCGGCCACCCCCCACCGCGACAGCAGAGGCCTCGACTCCCTCGAGCGTACCGACATCAGCGTGCCGCCGCCGCTGCCGCAGCACCGACGCTACCGCACGAGCCACGAGGAAGCGACTCTGCAGGACAATGGGTTGTACACCACGGCGGCGACGGGTCCCTCCTCGTCCTTCAGCGTTAACCCGCCCGCATTCTTGCCACCGTCCCAGCACAACACCGGCGGACGGCGCACCGGCGGCAGCAGCAGCGGCCTTGCCGCCCGGGACGACCCAACAGCGCCGCTGCAGCTGGTCAACGCGCAGGTGCGGGGGGCCATGCTGGAGCTGGAGCTGGAGAAGGCAAAGCGCGCAGACAGCATACGGGAGCTGGCCTACCGCACCACCGCCGAGCTGGCGGAGCTGCGCAGCATGATCACGCAGGTGCAGAACGAAAACGTCCTCCTGAAGAAATCGGTGCGGGCCCTGGAAGGGAAGCTGGGCTACGCGTCGGATGCAAAGTACACCTCGCAGCTCTCCGCGGGCGGGGCAGCCAACACGACCAACTCAGAGGCACCCGCACACGCCTCGTCGCGGAAGGCGCTGCTTGCCTCAGCGGTGGCCAACAGCGGCTTCGGCCTCCCGCACGACGGTTCGACGACTGCTGCGGCGGCGTCGACGGCGTCGCTGCTGGCACGCGTCGAAGTCCTCGAGAGCGGACTGACCCGGCAGCAGCACCTCGCGGACGACCGCCAGGCACGCACGGCGGCGATGTTGCGAGAGATGGTGAAGGCGGAGGTCGGGGCGGACATGGCGGAAGTACGCACCGCCGCTCGAGAGGCGGCCCGCGACAGCACGGAGGAGCTGCTGAAGCTGCGGCTCTCCGCGATGCAGTCGAGCGTGCAGACGGACGTGCAGCGGGCACTGCGCACGGCCGCAGCGAGCGAGACGGCGGCGCAGTTGGCGCAGCAGCAGTGCAGCGAGGCCGAGCGCCGTCTGTCGGCCCAGATGCAGAAGATGAACGTGCAGCTGCTCGAGTGGCAGCGCGGTGCCGTGTCGCCGGCCCCGCAAAGTAGTGGCAGCGGAGGCGCTGCGTTTGCCGCGCAGGCCAGCCAGGAGCGGGTGCTGCACCTGGAGAGACGTGTGGAGGAGCAGGTGCAGGAGCTGCGGGGCCAGCTGCGACAGCTGCGGCAGGACACGGAGGCCCACGTGGAGCGCCTTGCACAGCAGCAAAAACAGGCGCAGAGCCAACTGCAGGCAAAGGCGAATCTAGACGACATGCGCACCATCGTCGACCGCCTCGACGAGCAGCAGCGCAGCGGCGATGTCGTGTCACGCGATCAGGTGAACGCCATCGTGCGTGCGCAGCTGCAGCCCGTGCAGGACAGCCTGCAGAAAGCGCAGGAGGCCGCGCAGGCGCAGCAGGAGAACGCGGAGGCGTGGCGGCGGCAGACGGGACTGCGCTTCGCCGCTGTGGAGGCGGCCACTAAAGACTTCCGTGACGAGGCGGAGCGCCAGGACCAGCAGTGGGCCGCCTGCAAGGAGGACGTCCGCCAGGCCCGCGCGGAAGCCGCCGCCGCGCAGGCACGGGTGACCGACGCTGTGCGGCAGTGCAAGGCGGAGACGATGGCGCTGGCCGAGGAGAAGCTGACGGCAGTGGAGGAGCGCGTGGCGTCCGGGCTGCGGGAGCGGCAGCAGCAGTGGGAGGCGCAGCTGCGATCGCTGCAGCAGTCCGCAGCGGAGCAGCAGGAGGTGCTGCAGCGTGCGAAAGGCGTCAGCGACGCTGCGGAGGAGCGCCTGCGCCGTGTGGAGGGCGCCGTGGCGACGATGGCGTCTTCAGTTCCCCACAGCCTGGCGGACGTCAAGGCAAGGTGCGAGGCGGTGCAGTTGGCGCTCCAGCAGACCTGCGCCGTCCCGCTCACGCGTGTGCAGCAGGACGTGGAAACGCTGCAGCGCCGCCTCGTCTCCCTCGATGAGGACAAGACGCGTGCCGCCGCGGTGTCGGCTCAGCAGCTGACCGACGCCAAGCACTTCTTTGAGGAGCACGTGCGAAATGCACGCGACGTGCTGGAGCAGCGGGTGGCGCACCAGAAGGAGATGTACGAGGAGTTGCGCTCGCAGCAGAGTGCGCAGCGGCGCAGCGTGGAGGAGCAGCAGCAGCTCTTTATGGAGCAGCTGATGCGCCTTCAGCAGCAGCAACAGCAACAGTACGCGCAGCTGCATTCTTTATCTACTCCGGTGCCTGCATCAGCTCCTGCGAAGAAGCGCAGTGTGTCGGAGGGTGGTGCTGCTGCGGGGGACGAAATGACCCACCAGGACAACCGCGGCAGCACTCCCGCCGTCTCACTGGAGACCTTTCAAGAGCTGCAGCAGCAGGTCAGCAACCTGGTGCCGCAGTTGCAGGCAGTGGAAAGTCGAGTGGAGGCAGCAGAGCGTGCGGCTGCGAAAGTGCCCAGTCTCATCAGCGACGCCACGCACCCCCTGCAGGATCGTCTCACGGAGCTGCACGACACGACGCAGCAGGAACTGAAGGATCAGCAGCTGCGGATCAGCGAGGTAGAGCGGCAACTGCCCGAGCATGTTCGTCACGTCACCGAGGTCTGCGAAAACACTTTCGCGTCCACGCAGGCGGAACTCGTCCGTCTGCGCGACAGCACGACAGCCGCCTTGTCTCCGCTGCACATGGCGACTCAGCTTGCCGCCGACCCCGACAGCCTGCAGCATCTCGCGCACCACCTGCAGGATCGCCTGGCTACTCCGGAGAGCACAGCACGCACGCTGTCCGAGCTGCAGGCGCGCCTGGAACAGCACACAGACGCCATCGACGACTTGCGCAACGCAGTGCTGGAGACGCAGCAGCAGCTGGCAGAGCGACTTGCACAAGAGGCAGCCGTTTCAGAAGAAAAAGGCGCCGTGCCGCCGCCGCCGCTGATGCACGATGCTGAGGAGGAGAACAAAGAAAAAAATGCTCTTGCGAAGGACCTCGTTGACTTCCAGGACAGCACCCAGACAGCCCTGCAGGAGCTGCGGCTGACGTGTGCGTCAATGCAGCAGCGCCAAGACACGCAAGAGGAGCACACACGCCACCTCTCCGAGGAAAAACTGGCGGCCGTGACGGCTGCGGTGGAGGGCATCCGGCAGGCCACCGCGTCGCTGCCACAGTCTGTACAGCAGCTCAGCGATCAGTACACGACGTTGCAGGCAACGCAGCGGCAGCAGCTGCCCACCCTGCAGAAGTACGTGCAGGAGGTGCTGGACGTGATGCAGGAGAGCCAGTCCGCACTGTTGGAGCCGCTGCAGCTGAAACTGCGGGCCGTCGAGGAGCGTGCGAAGACGGCGCAGGCGCAGACGGAGGAGTGGATGGAGTCGCAGACCGCCGCAGCGGAGCAACGCACGCAGAGTCAGCAGAGGAAGCTAGAGCAGCTGCAGGCGACGTGGGAGGCGCGCACGACGGAGCGGTTTGACGCCGTTCAGGAAACGCTGGCGGCCACAGGCGCCAGTCTGGCAGATGTTGCCGATCGCGTCAGCAGCGTCGAAGGAAAGCAGGAGGCGGGCGATCTTGAGCGGAGGGAGCTGCGAGATCAGCTGTCTCTGTTAGGGGAGAAGGTGGAGGCCGTACACTCGCTCGCCGCCTCTGCTGCTGCTGCTGCTGCTGCCACCGCTGCCTCCGCTGAGAAGTTTACCTCCGATGATGTCTCCACGCCGACAAAAGCACTCCCCTCAAGCGAAAACCAGTCTTATCCAAAAACAGCTGAGGAAGCGACGGCGGCGGTTTCGACGACGTCAGCCGTTGTGGCCACCACTACGGCAAACGCAGAGGAGGAGCCTGCCAGTGCCACGGTGGCACGGCTGCAGAGCTACATCGACGAGCTGGAGGAGCGCCTTACGCAGTTGGAGGAGCAAACGAACGACTCCGTCACCGCCACCGCGGACGCTCTTGGCGCGTTTGGTGCGCAGCTGCAGGATGTGGTGGTCCGCTTTGCCGCCACGGTGCACCATGGCGGCTCAGAGAGTCGCGCTGACATGACCATCAAGAGCCTCGAGGACGTCTTTTCCTACCTCTTGCAGCAGCTGCAGCAGCTTCAGCAGGCGCTGTACAAGCTGCAGGCGAACACCGTCGAAACGCTGGAGATTCTGGAGCAACACGAGGAGAGCGCTGCCGCGTTGCCGGTGCTGCAGCACACGGTGGACGCCATTGCGGCGGCCCTCGTGCCTTTGGCGGAGCGTCTTGGCGTGGACGCGACCAGCTTCGACTTTCAGGCGGACACGCCGAGCCACCGCCACCAGCACCACCTCGACGTGTACCCTCCCTCCTACGGCGACAGCAGCACAAGCTCCGTCAACAACACGCGGGAGGAAGCCAGTGTGCTGTGACAATCGCTTCAAAGAAATAAACGAAAAAGGAAGAAAGTTCACATACATATCAAAACCCTTGAATTTTGTATTCTTTGCTTGTCGCACGTTTCCTTTCGTTTACACCTCTAGATTTTTACTCAAATAAAAGAAAAAATGTATCGTCGCATTCATTGAAGTGCTACTCGTTGAAAGTCTTTGTGCCGAAGCAATGAGATCAAGAGAATTGGTTGTTTTTTTTTTTTACGCCTTTTCGTGCAGAAATAAATAGGCAGGTATCGATGTTCATATTAAACAACCTGCGAGGTTAAATTTTCTTCTGTGCTCTTTTTTTTTTTTTTCGAACTCTCCCCTTCACGTTCCCTTTTTCCAACTGACTACCCCTTTTCTGATAATTACTTGTGTTGCGATGATGCCTTCACCTCATCAGCAAGATCTTCCTATTTTTAAGAAGATGTCCGTATCCACAGAGGAGCTTGCGCAGCTCAAGCGCACGCTTCTCACCCAGTACGAGGCGGAGATCGCGCAGCTCTCCTCCTCTTCCCCCTCCCACTCCGCTTTCAATGAGGAGAACAGTGCGCCGCATTCCAGCAGCGACGCTACTGCCGGCCTCCCTCTCGACCTCCCCTCCTCTGCCCAGCTAAACCTGCAGCTGCTGTGCCTACGCGCGGGCCACTCCATTCACGACGTGCCCGCCACGGCGCGCGAGCAGGTCGTGCTGATGGCAGGCGCCATGCCGTTCTCGAGCGTGGTGGTGCAGCAGCGTCTGCGTCACGCTCAGGAAGAAAGTGTACGTCTGCTTGTGAAGCGCACACGCCAGCTGCTGCACGAAACGTCGAACGAAGAGGCGGCGACAACGTTATCAGGACCGCATGCTCAGCAGGAGGAAAGGCAGAAGGCTGTCGAAGGTGGCAATGCTTCGGTAGTGGCAGCAGATCGAATGCGCATCTTAGAACAGATGTTGTCGACTGATGCAAAGTCACCGTCCACGGACGACGCCAGCGCGGAGTGATTTCGAAATAGTGGGGGTGACGAAGAGAAAACGTGTCTCGCACCTTTTCGACTGCTCGCTACCGAAATCCCCAGTCTTTTAATACTCTCTTTTTTTTATGGTTTGTTTGCCTCCTATGTACACTAAAGCACTTTTTTCTCTTCTATTGGAACTTCTTTGTCTTTCCTTCAAAGCTTTGCATCAAAACTAAAGAAGAACATAGTGGTGCTTCTATCTGGCGTGAATTTCACACAATACCTTTGACTGTTGTTGAGCGTAGGCTATTCTTTAGTAAACAGTTTGTACAGTGTCCATTGGGAGCTTGCTGATTTCACAAATAAAGAAAAACGATGCATTCTCTTCAAAACACCCTCTCTTCATTCTTCGTGCTCCCTTCCTATTTGAGTTTTTGATGTATTCGTCGTTGAAATCTTAGAAAACGACTAGTCTGCAAAAGCGTCTATTTGCATTTACTGTAGTAACACATTCACGCAAACGCACATTTAGCATTCCCTCCTACCACCCTGAGGTTCCACTTCACATTCACGTAACATAGCACATCGATAGTCTTCTGATACCCTATCACCTCGCTTTTTTTTCTCTCTTTTGAAGCTTGCATTTTCGCCAGCTATTGTCGTTACTGCTGCTGCTGTGGATCACAACACCCTCTTTTCTTTTCCCCCTTCTCTCCTTTTTCTACATAGGTGAACATCGTACCGACGTAAAAGCCAGTTTTGATTTTCCTTTTCTTTTTTGTTGTTGTTTCTTCTTCTCCCTCTCCGCCATAATGGGTCAGCCAAACACGAAGGATACGAAGCGTCGCCGTGGCGGCCCACCTGGGACAAGTGTCGGTGCTGGGGCCCGTCCCCCAGGCGTCCGCCCAACTGCCGTTAACGACACGGTGCTGCAGCAAACCTCTGGTGGCGGTGGTGGCAGCACGCGGCACGTCGACCCCGCCCGTGCCCACAGCTCCAGCCGCGGGTCGCTGCCCAACCCGCCCTCCGGCTCCGTCGGCAGCGGCATCAGCGGCGCCCACCAAGGCGCCTCCACCTCGACCTTCCCCATTGTGCTGCGCTACCAGGACCAGGACGTGCGCGTCCTCATCGAAAACCGCAAGCCCGTCTACGTGGCGGTGGAGGCGATGAACTGGCAGCCGTTGCCCATGACCCCGAGCACCGACTCCTTCTACGCCCTGCTGGAGCTGCCGCCAGGCAACCACAACTACCGCTTTCTGGTCAACGGCGTCGAGGCGGTGGACAGCTCGCAGGCGCTGGCGCCGAGCTCGGGCACGTCGAACCTGCCCGTGCCGCCACAGCCGGCCCCGGGCACGACGATGCCGCCGGGCATTACCCCCAGCCAGCCACTGCCGAAGCCAGCGCCGGCGCGGGACGGCAAGCCCGCCAACACGATCTTCCTCAACGACGTCCTCCTGACGACAAAGGAGGATGACGACATCATGGACAACGGCGAGGGCTGGGGGCAGGAGCCGATCATGTTCGAGGAGTCGCGCAAGTACCCGCCGATTGTGCCGCTGCACCTGCGGTACACCCCGCTGAACACGCCGCCGACGCTCGTGCGCTGCTCGCGTGATGGGCGAATGGCGGTGATGGACAGCGGGCTGGAGCACAACACCCGCATGCCGCCCGAGCACCTGCCGCTGCCGCTGAGCGTCACAATCAACCACGTCTACTTCCAGCGCCGCGAGGACCACGCCGTGATGGGTGTGACGACGCGATACTGCAACAAGTTCACGACGGTGGTGTACTACACGCACCTGCCGTCCAGTCCGGTGGACAGCATCGAGCCCATCAAGGCGTGAAAGGTTAGTGTGTGTTACGTTGATTAATTTTTGGATCTTCTTTTTGTGTCGTTTTGCTTGTCTGTTTCTTTACACTGCTGTTGACTTTTTTTCTCTCTCTTTGTTCCGCCTTTTTGTCGTCATTTGCGTTTTTTTCTCTTTGAAGTTCAAACGTCCTTTTTTTTTTTGTTTTTGCTTTGTTGAAAGTGCGCTTCGATTTTGTTGGTAGTATTTGTGTGCTTTTTATTTTTGTCGTTTGCTGTTGACTGATTAAGCAACCTTTCTCGCTGTGTACCCTTGTTTGTGCGAGGAGATTGGTACGACCCGTCTGTTGTAACTCTTCTTGTTTCTGTGCATTTCAATCTGCGTTATCGAAAAATTGATTGAACATTTAAAAAAGGTGTTGATGTATGACGTGAGTACGAGAGCAAAGATGGTGTGTGTGTGCTTCAGTCGATGAGGATCNAGCGTGACTTCTTTTCTCGCAACGGGAGATTTTGACGATTTTTATGAGGAGGAAAGACAATCGTTGGGGAGGGAGTGGCAGCTTCAAATTCCTGCGAGTCGGTCGTATTGTTGCGGTTGAAAAAAAAAAAAAACCGACAATCCGCATCGTCGTTGTGTTGATGTGTGGTGTCTAAGACACAATGCAGCTGACTGCTGTTGCGACCTTTTTTGTTGTCACGTCAAGAGCTTTTCCATCCTTTCTTCTCTCTCTCTCTCTCTCCCTCTCTATCTCCCCTCCGCGTTCACGAAGCATCTGATCGCTCATTTCCTCTATTTGTTCAACCTTTTAGAATTCGCAAGTTGCAACGCGAATTTTTTCCAATCTCAATTCGAGAAAGCTCTTGTCGCAGCCACCATTCCACGTTGGGAACTTCCGTTCATTGCAAAACGTGAAGGACTCTCAAGTTCTTCCCGCTTTGACCTTTAGGCGCGTTCCTCCTCACCTTACCGTTCGTCAACCCCTTTCTTTTCTTATGCGGACTGCAGTTGTCACGCTGCTGGCGGTGGTGGTGACCGCCCTCCTGCTGACTTACGCCTCCGTCACGGCCACTGCAGCAGTGTCTTCATCATCACCATCCTCCTCCTCCGCCTCGGCATCCGCCTCCGCACTGCCCTCCGCTGTCGTGCGCTGCAAAGACGCCGCCGCGCACGCCGTCGCGCCCGTCGTCGATGCGCTGCGGCCGTACATCCCGGCGCCGCTGCGGCAGTTGGCCCCGCCGTTTCTGCACGGCGCCGTGTCGGTGGTGATGGTCGGCCGCGCGGCGCGTCAGCCGCCCGCCAGCGTCAACGGCGCCAGCGGCGATGCCCTGCTGTCGCACACAACGGCCAAGTTCATCTACGCCGCCGGCGCCATCGCAAGTGAGCTGACGCTGCTGCGGCTCGTCTACCGCGAGCCCTACCGCAACCTGCGCCGCAACCCGATGAACCGCTTCTTCTGCTCGCCGGCCGGCTTTGCGCTGCTCGTGCTGCTGACGGCGGCGCCGATCGACTTTGTCGACACGAGTCTGCTCTGCGTCTTTTGGTGGAAGCTGTCGGGCGCCGTCTACACGCCGGCGATCGTGTGCGGGCAGCTGCTGCGGGTCTACGCGGCAGCGCTGGTGCCCCGCCTGCCGACACTCTCGGCGGCGTACGCGCAGCTCCGCGTGTACGGCGCGTCGGAGGAGAGCGCCGAGGCGGCGGTGGTCGCGTCGCTGCCGTACGACGCCGCGACGGAGGCCCGCGCGGAGGTGGCGCTGGCGGTGGTCGTCGTCGCGTCGGTGCTCTTCGCCGTGACGGCGCTGCGCGGGTCCGCAGCAACAATGAAAAAGGGCAGCGGTGGTGCAAAGGAGAGCGACGGCGACGACTACTACGAGGAATAAAAAAGAATGCGAAAATTGTGTCTCGAAGTGTTTTTTTAATCCGTTCAGTTGGCGGGACAGACGCGTAGCATTCCTAGCTCAGTCGGTAGAGCGCACGGCTCTTAACCGTGTGGTCGTGGGTTCGATCCCCACGGAGTGCGCTTTTTTTTTATCGAGCGTCAGAAGGGGAGAAACGCGACAGCGACCGCACCCCTTCTGAAGAAAATACGTTCCTCACTGGGCGTATTGAGCATACCTGTGTGTTTGTGTGTCGCCGGACACCGACAAGGAGCCCAGTCTTTAGATTCTTCTTTGTTACGTACATTACCTATCAAAATTTTTAGAAAAAATATATTTTCTTTTTTTTGTTAAAGAAATGCTGTGGCGTAGCAACGCTTTTACGTCTTGCGGAGACCGCACATCATGCAATCTTCTCGAGTTTGGTTCATCTTGGTTTATTTGGCTTCTTTTTTGTTTTTTTACGCAACACAGCTTCTGCACGCTTAATGCGGTAAAATTCGCTGCGAAAAAAAGAGCTTTTTTTTCGCGCCCTTCATCCAGCTAAATACGTGTGAACGACAAAAAATAGTTAGCGTTGTCATTTTGAACAGTCACATTTTTAACTTTCTTCTCACTTTCTCTCTCGTCTCTTTTCGAAAGCAGTCCTCGTTGCCTACCTTCTACTTTCCACAAAGCTCACACAGAGCCACCAATTAGACATAGTCGCTTTCGCTCCTCTTCCGTTGCGCAAGCACAGCCACAGGTCACTCTTTCCTTCTCTCCCTTTTCCACAGTTTACCGTTGCGACAGCTCTAATCCGCAATGAACAAGCCGACCTTCACCACCAACCCCAACCGCATCGCCCGCCTGCAGGAGAACTACGACGAGGGCGTCCAGCGCGAGAAGATGACCACCGACGACCGCGAGAAGCGCGATTTGCACTGCCTGCACGTCACGGACGAGAAGCTGCTCTTCCTCTTCCAGAACGCCATGGAGGGCTACAGCAACACCGTGAAGAACAACAAGGTGAGGGAATACAACGAGGTGTACATCAGCACCGCCCCTCTGCAGGCGAAGCAGACGCGCAAGTCCCGCTTCCGCTTCTTGTAAGGAGACAAGCTGTAGGACGATGATACGTGGAGGGATTGTGAGTGATGTTCATCCCACGTTAAGGATCGTAAGAGTTTCGAGGTTGCTTCCGGTATATTTCCTTTATCTTGTAGTAGTTTTCCAACGCTAGCAGAGCCAACTTGTTGGCACATCGTATTAGTTGTATATAGGCGATGCAAGTGAAGAAGTAGTCATCGCATCTAGAGGTTTTTTTCTTGCTTCTTACATATTTGTGAGTATTGTCTTATCTTCCTGTCTTGACTTTTCTTTCCTCACGTTTTGATTCATCTCGTGTAGCTTCAATAGCCTCTGTTTCCAATTCTGTTTTTTTTTTTTTTTCATATTGTTCTTTTAGCTCTTTCTGAATTATTTCCAAAAAAAACGCTACATGGCAACTCCCATGATGACTTTGTTTGTTTGTGTTGTTAGCTTTTCACTTTTCTTTTTTTTTTCCTGGCTTGCAACCCACATCGTTTTTCATCTTCACCTTTTCGCTTTTTCAATAAAAACACAAACACAGAAACATATCTTTTGTGCACAAATATATGCTGATAAAAAAGAGTCGCAGACACTACAAGTCTTTTTCTTTTCTTTCCTTGTTGACTGTTGCGTTGGTTAACTTTCATTTGTCGTTGCTAAAAAGCAGCATGTGTAAGGTGTCAGATTTCTGGTTCCACCTCCAGCAAACAGACACGACTACGCATTTCCACCAAAACAAATCACACTGAAAAAAAAAATGCCTTTCATCCCTGATCGCTATTAAACTGCGTTGAAATTTGTCGTCGACTTTCTTCGACTATTCCTGAAACAGAAAAGCACGATGACGAATGGCAAGTGTTGTTCGCTCTTCACCAAATAAAAAATTACGACCATTTTGATCTTTGCTTAATTTTTGGCTCAAGCAAATTTTCACTTTCTTCTTTCTCTCCCTCTTTTTCCTGTGTCTCGATTTGATAATGTGAACGCACACACGCACCCACTTGAATCATTACCACCGCATCACCACAGCTTCTCGCAACCATCAAACAAAATCTCCCTCTCCATTTTCTCTGCGTTTATCTTCTTCTTCCTCCTATAAAAGCTACGCGTATTAGCCCACCCCAATACTTTTTTCTTTATTTCCTTTCTCTTCTTTCACCGTTACAAACCACACAACAAAGATGAACCCCGCTGCCTTCACGACCAACCCCCGCCGCCTCGCCCGCCTCGAGTACAACTACGCCGCGGGTGCGAAGCGCGAGTCCATCCCGGCCCCTGAGCGCGAGCAGATGGACCGCAAGCTGCTGGACGTGTCGCCCGCCTACCTGGCCCAGCTCTTTGCGAACGTCGCTGCCATTCAGAAGGCCAAGAAGACGGCCGCGGCTGAGGCCCAGGCTGTGGCGGCGTAAAAAAAAAAAAGGAAAACTTTAGAAAGGGAATGGAAAATTGTTTAAAATTAGTGTAGCGCTTCAGGATGCACGCGTGTGTGCGTACCAACGCTGACCGTGCAGGTAAACACTGGAAGCTGAGGAATGGAGAAAAGAAGTGACGGGAAGCGAGGGTTTTGCCCTCCTCTATTTTAATTTACACCTTAAGAGTAGTAGCGATGTGATCAAGCGACTCTTGTATAAAATTTTGTATATTTCCAGCACAGCAGCGTCAGTCTGGAGTGAGGAAAAAAAAAGAATGTTGATGACGATAGGCTATTCAGCACTTATGTTGGACTCGGATGTACGTCGAAAAGTAAGCCCGCGTTCCCTCGCTTTTTAATTTGTTTCCTTTGTCAAGATGCTGATTTCTCCTCACTCAGCGGATATCTGCACGTGACAGGTTGTCGTTGTTTTTTGTTTGATGTTTCTTTTTTTTTTTTTGCCTCTGATTCTCTTTCTCTCAGCAGCGCACGTCCTCCGAAGGGGGCATTCGTGCACTCGCTTTTCTTTTTTTTTTTTTATGACAGTGTCGCATGCTGGAGAAGTCGTCGCGTTGATCAATCCTTCCTAAACATTCTTTTTTAAAGCTTTTCACTCACTTCTCTTTACTTGTTTCCTCGAGCTATCTAAACCTACTTCTATTTTTCATATTATCAAATTTTCCTTTTCTCAAATTAAACATCAATTGTTTGTTCTTCTTCTGAAAGGAACGGAAAATTTTTTATATTCACAATTAAATGAGCAGTCAGCTCTTTCGCGACATCAGATTTTTGTTTACTGGTGAAACCTGAAATACATGTTTTTCTTTTTTCTTCTTTCTGTTTCTCCAATTTTGCCTGCGCACCTTCGTTTTCATTTTTTTCTTTACAATAGGAAAAACTCAATGCACAACGAGAACAACTGTTCATTGCAATTGCTGTCGAAGAGGTAGAGTGACAAACGAAGGTCAACGGAAGGGGAAAAAAGGTTGCAGCGTTTTGTTTCTTTACATAGTTGTTGGCTGCTGTTCTGTCGTCTTCCGAGAAGATAACATCAAAACGATTAGTATTGCTGATATTTTAAAAAGTGAATAATGATATCTCGGTCCTCGTACGCAGCAAGAACTAAATGCAAGCAACCATTTGGAGAAACCTGTTTTCTTTTCTTTTTCTGGTTTTCGATGTGTTGATGAAAAGGAAAGATTCACATTGAGAAACGCATCAACGAGAGAAAGAGAGTTTGTAGGAGAGAGAGCAGTACAGCTAGCCCTGGAAGAGCAGAAATCAGTGGCAACGGAGAGGCTGCTCCACTACAGTGTGACTCTCCCCCATACCTGCATACGTACTGCTGCTCCTCACATTTTCAAAACTGTTTTTCTCTCTTTTTTTTCGTGCGTTCTCTTTGTGTTCCTTTTCCTTTGGTTACAATGTGATTTTTTTTGGGTTAAACGAGGTAGTAAACATCACAGCTCAGAGAAAGAGAAGCTTTTCTGGACCGCATTTCACACAAGAGCACCGAAGCTTCTGAGTCCCTCTTTGTTTTCCTCCGTCGCGTGATGTGATTTCTTCCTCTAGCTCTTTTCTTTTACAAAAAAAAAAAACCCTGTTCTTGCTTTTTTTTCCTCAACAAAAAATATTTCCATGCATAAGACGTCTTTTATGAATTATTTAGGTTTCACTAAGCACTACTATATGTTTGATTTGCCGCTTTAAAAAAGAAAGGTTGATTTTCATTCTTCTTTTTTAGTTATTTTGATTTATTTTATTTAGCACTAAAAAATGTACTTTATGAAATAAAAATTGCAGTGTCGATGCAATTTGGTTGGCCCCTTTAGATCTTTTTCTTTCTTTTTTGGTATGGGATGGATAACGAGTGTGAAAACCAGAGGAGCAACTTTACAACCTGTCAAGGAGCAAATATAGAACCTGAGAATTGACCGCCAACATCGGCAGCTGAAAGCTGCGCTTTATTCTCCTCATAATCTTCTTTGGTCACTCAATTTCCCCCTTCTCTCATCTTTCGTTCTCGTTGCTGTCCTTCCCTATTTGTGCCTCTTTTCATTACCTTTTTTTTTTTTTTCATGTGCCACACACGCAGTGGCGCAAGCACATCACAAAACCCATTTATCCTGATCTCTTCTTGTTGTTCCGTGAAGACCGCGCGCGATGCCCAGCTACGAAAGCCGCCACCTCCTGCGCGTGCTGGACTCCCCGCAGGTGCTGGCGAAGTCCTTCATTGGCTACTGCAAGCGGCACAACGTCACCACTCGTGGCCTCTGCCGTGTCGGCTACGCACGCCGCAGCCCGCCCCCCAACACCAGCTCCAGTCCCGAGAACTACCTCCTGCGCGGACTCATTGCGAACAAGGACATGGCGCAGGACGAAAACATTGTCATGATGCCCGTCTCCGCCTGCTTGCACGCCGGGGTGGCGTTCCGCTGCAAGCCCTTTTGGAACGTGCTGCCTGCGGAGGTGCAGGCCACGCTGCAGGACGCGCAGTGTGCCTACAACACCCGCATCGCCGATCGATCCCTCATCCGCCACAATCAGTACCTTCTCGCGCTCTACATGACGTATCTGATGCTGCTGCGCAACGTGGACGCGGCGCGGCTGGCCTCCATGCCCGGCGGCGACGCAATTGAGTACATCGACTTTATGCCGCGCAACGAAGGCAACTTTGATCAGCTCGCCGCACACCTGTCTGGGTGGCTGGACAGTCCGGCGGTGTGCCGCACTGCGCAGGCCGCGCTGGCGACGCACTTCAACCTCACCCAGGCGGAGGTGCGGCCCGTTATTGTCTACGCGCTGTGCATGATCTACAGCCGCATGGTGCCGGTGGACCACCGGGCCTGCCTGCAGCACGCCTTCCAGGCCACACCGTTTGCCCACGCGTGGGACGACGTGGCCGCCACCGCAGCTCCTCAGGCGTTGCCACCTCCAGACAGTGCAGCGAGCGCCAACGCGAGCAACGTGGGTGGCAGCGGGCCGGCCAGCCTCTCCCTTGTGCGTGACCCGCTCTCCTTTCTGTGCCCGATCATCGACATGTGCAACCACAGCGAGTCGGAGAACGTGGCGGTGATGGTGCCCGACCGCGAGCCATCGCTGGGTGGTCCGGTGATTTGTCTGCGCTCGTTGCGGCCGATTGCGAAGGGGGAGGAGCTGGTGATGACGTACGGGGCGGCGCCGCACGAGCTGAAGCTGATTTGGGGGATGCAGGACATTCTGCGGTAAACCGTTTTTTTGATGCTCTTTTCTGAAGGTTGGAGGTGTTAAAGAGGTGAAATTGACAAACGTTGATGTTATTTCGTTTATGGAGCTTAACTTTTTGTTTGTTTTTCGTTTTCATCGCAGTGGAATTTGAGTTTTTCACATCACATTTAATTGAAACAAAAGAATTAACAGTAGAAGCCGCTGGCTGCTGTAGTTGCAGTTGATGTTATCACGTTCAGCACTGATGAGAATTGCGATTCTGAAGATGCGGAGTGAAATGCTACAATACCTCACAAAATGAGTAAACATTTCTCGTAATCCACATCCCCCGCTTCTCCTCCTCCTTTTCCCGCTACCCTACCTTTCAATTCCAGCGCAGTAAACGTACAGTAGCTGACGTCGACAAGACGTATTGAACGATTGCTCCCACCTCTTACGCACAAACGAAGAAGGAAAGAAGGCAATGCGCGCCTGTTTGGTGTGTCGTCAGGGTTCGAGTCGGCAGTGGATGCAGCGTCAGGCGCAGGACCCGTTCGTCACCAAGGCGCGCCAGGAAGGCTACATTGCCCGCAGCGCCTACAAGCTGACGCACATCGACGACCGCTTTCACCTCTTCGACCGCAAGCACACCCGTGTGGTGATGGACCTCGGCTGCAGCCCTGGTGGATGGTGTCAGGTGATTCGCGAGCGGGCTGGAGACCGGTGCTTCCTTCTCGGCGTCGATCTGCTGCCCATCAAAGCGCAGATCCCAAACGCGGTGATTGTGCAGGGCGACTTCACGCAGCCGGCGGTGCAGCAGCAACTCATGCGGCACCTCGTCGAGCACCACACGTACACGGACGACAGGGAAAGAGGGAGTTCTGCTCGCACCCAGCAACAACAGCCTTTAGAGTCCTCCACGTGCAAAGGAATTGATGTCATCACGTCGGACATGTGCCCGAACCGAATGGGCGGCTTCCAGGACCGGCAGCGCATTGCAGAGCTGAACTCGCTGGCCGTGCAGGTGTGTGCGCCACTGCTGCGTCCTGGGGGGCACTTCGTGTGCAAGGTGTTGGGCAGCCGGGCCGCCTACGCGGATCTATGGAAGCGTCTGCACGAACTCTTCTTGAACGTGCACACCTGCAAGCCCCCAGCGAGCCGCGTGCACAGCGACGAGGCATTTCTGGTGGCCGTGGACAAGCTTGTCTCTCCTCGCACTGCTGGGGCGGTGAACTCCTCCATGGCCGTCGGGGCGAGTGGTGGGTCGGGGGGTCAGTACGGACTCGATGACTGGCCTGGATTTGAGCGGCGCGGTCGCGGACGCCGCCACTGAAGTGAGAGAGAGAGAGAGAATTGGAAGGAGAAGGAGGAGGAGAGAGAACGCGAGTGTGTGTGAAAGGGTGTTTGTACAATAGGTCCTTTTTTTTTTTTTTCCGGTGATCACATATTTAAAGCCAAAAACAAAAGCGTTTTTCCACTTTCACTGACAAATAGGATGGTTGAAGAGCTTATGTGATACTTTGAAAAAAAAAGTGAAACTCTGAATGCGGAGCGCATGGCTTGCTTCACGTTATCTCTTTCCGTCTTTGTCTCGAGTTGCGAATGTTACCATTTCACTACCTTCTCTGTATCTTCACCTTTCATCCCTGCTTGCGGCTTACATCTCCTCGCGTCAGTGAGCTTTTCATCATATACTACCCCTCAAATACCTCTCTTGTTTTCTTTTAGCTTTTTTTGTCAGAACCGCGGATATTGCTTTAACTATCACTAATACCACACTAAACGTCGTTTTGTTTTCCGATTCCACATTGCTTTTCGTCACGCTTTCCTATCATTTCTATCTTTTTTTGTGTGTGTTTTCCTGTAAATTTCCTGAAAGCGCGGGTTTTTTTCCATCGCTTGCCTATTCTCGAACTCTTGCAAAACATTACAGAGCTGCTGAGCTTTTTTTCTTGTTCGCAGTGACTTCTTCATCCACGCACACAAAACCTTCCCCTCTTTTTGTTCTTTTGCTTCGCCATCATTGCTTTTCACGCAACTTTAATTAGGTGGCTCTTCATTTTTCATTACAAGTATAAGATAGCGGAAGGCCACTATTTCAATCTTCAAAAACCGGAAAATCGTGCGAGAGCCGCAACAGTACCGAACAATAAACAAAAAGACCCATCACCATGGCGGACAGCCTTCTTTCGCTGGAGAAGGTGCCGTCGGTCACCCTGCAACCCCCGCGCAGCCCACTCTCGGCGTCGCAGCAGGTGAGCTTCTTCAAACGCGTTCTCGACCGCAACGTGGTAGAGCCCAACGAAGCGAACGCGAAGAAATCTATCATCGGCCCCCACCTCGGCTCCCGCATGCACGTCTACGACTACTCTATCGAACAGAACGACGAGTTCTGGGCGAAGATTGCCCGGCGCGACTTTTACTGGAAGCAGTTCTGGGCGGACGACAACCACGTCAAGACGTACAACT